>ML682021.1:2783508-3059456 GCA_007922195.1 Podocnemis expansa | reverse complement strand
CCACTACCCTGTAACTACCTAAGTTAATTCCCAGAGAAGCAACTCTCGGTGTTTATTTTCTGTTCTTTTTGATTAAAGATTTTACCTTTTAAGTAAGTTCTGGTTCTGTTCCTGGTAGGGCAAGAGGTTTGTGTGCATGTGCCTTGGACTGCACAGGCAGCTACTAGAGGGAACCCTGTTCCAGTTCCAGCTCATATTGCAGCTGGGGTCCAGTCACTTTCCTGAAGGAGGAATAAACAGGATTGCAAGTACCTCACAGGGAGGAATTCCCAAGTGCGCCTTCCTGGGTCTCAAGAGGTTTTTGCATTTGGGTGGTGGTAGCGATACCACTCCAAGGCCAGGAATTGGAGGTCTTGGAGACTTCTCAGAGCAGGCTTTAAGGCCAGTGGCTTTTAAGGCCTGTTGCAGGCCCCCACCTTCTGCACTCAGAGTGCCAGAGTGGGGAAAAAGCTTTGACATGGTGGCATAGCGGTGTGGACTTTTTTGAACCAGAAGCACAAACCTCAGGATTTTTTAAAGGACACATTGTTTTTGTTTTTTGTGTTTTTTTTTTCCTGTGGGGTAGTGGACATTTTGGAAGAATTTTTTTTTCTTCACTTTCCTGTCTTGCTTTTTGGTTTTTATTTTTCTTTTTTCTTTTGCTGCCTGGGAAAAAGGCATGCAAGGGGTTTAACTGGCAAAGCCAGGGAATCCAAAACAAGCAGTTTGGTTTTTTTTTTCTAGCTTTAGTGGCAACGGGCTAGGCCAGAGTAGGGCAAGAAAGCAGCCCAGTGAATGCAGTTGCGGTGGGGCAGAGGAGCCATGGAGACACCAGCCCCAGATCAGTCCCAGAAGTCCAACTCCAAGGCAGACATGTGGAGTGGGGACGAGGAAGCGTGTAATACGCCTGTGGAAGCAGGAGTGGATAGGAGCAGCTATGTCCCTTCCATACCAGAGGGCACTTCAGGAAAGAGTGTCTGGCCCAGAAAGACAGGGTAAGTCCCAGGGTAGGGACAGAGCCAGAGACACCTGTGGCCTGGAGGAAACAAAAGAGATGTTTCTGGTGCCAGGAGCAAGGCCATATGAAGAGACATTGCCCCCTGAAGTTAAAGAGGGCGAGGGTAAGAATGTCCGAGTCAGCCAGGTTTGTGATGGACCAGAAAGAGGGGTCTAAACAGACAACAGCCTGGGCGCACCCGTCAAGGGCCAACTACTGTGAATATAAGTTACAGACATGGCAGCTCAGGTGATGCCTTATGCTGGATCAATACATAATTTATTATACATAAGCTTTCAGGTTTCCTTCGGGGGGGGGTCACAGACTTCTTCAATAAACATTAACAAGCAATTGATTATAAGCATGTTACTGTCCTGTCCAACATTTCAGGAAGCTTAAATCAAGTTTTATAGCTAAATCAAAAGAGAAATCTTTTGGAAAAAAGGGATGAAAGACTTGCCGTTGAGAGTTAGGGCATGATTTTGTTATTAAGATCTAATGACGCCTCATGCAAAAACTCAACAGTTAGGGCTCAGAGGCTATGTCTACACCTAAAAGCTTACTTTAGACTTGCTTAGTCTGAACTAAGTAGTTCAAAGTTAGTTTGACCTAAGCACATTTTTTAGTTTGAACTACTATATATACTCATGGATAACCCAATCCGTGCATAAGCCAACCCCCAGTTCTGAGCCCCCAAAATAGTAAAAAATGGGTGACCTGCATATAAGCTGAGGCCCATTCATGGCCTTGGCTCCTAACCCCACCCACCCCATGCTGCTAGCTTCACCCACAGTCGCCGACACCATCCTTAACCCACAAACCCCTACCACCACTTTTCCCTGGCCTTCCCAACATGCCCAACCCCTGCCACTGCTTTTCCCTGGCATCTGGGACACCCCCCAACCCCTGCTGCCACTTTCCGCAGCCTCCCAATGCCCTCACAACACCTGGGCCCTGATGCTGGCTCCCCCAGGCCAACCCTGCCCCCCACCATTGTCCCACTTTCCTGGCTGCTCCAGACACCAGGGTACCACTTTTCACTTTAGCCCCAGCCCGGGCCAGGTCCCCAACATGGCTGTTCTGGTCACATACTGGAACTCCAGAGCGGAGCATGCTCAGTGCATGCTAAGGGCTGGAGACTTAAAACTCTTGGGCTGGGGCTGCTCTGCTGGTCTGAACTGTGTAGAAGCCAAGTGCCTGTTTTAAAGGCAATTTTCAGGCATAAAAATCTCAGCTTATACATGGCCATATACAGCAACTTCTAGTTCAAACTAGCCACACTTTTATCAATTTGAACTAACTTTTTCTGTAAGTTTCCCCCATCTTCAAAACATCTGATGAAGAGGGATTTTCTCCCATGAAAGGTCATGCAAAAAATAAATTTGTTAGTCTGTAACTGCCACAGGACTCCTTGTTTGTTTGCCTTCCTGGAGTATCGCTAAAGAGTGTGGAGGAACTGATTTCCCCAGGGAGTCCAACTAGTCCTGCCATCAATCAACAGGGTGGCCCTGACACTGTTCAGCTTCTCCTTTTCCCTAGTGCACTTTCAAAGAGTTAGGCATGATTTTGTTATTAAGACCTAATGATGCCTCATGCAAAACCAATAGATTATGCATCCACTCCCCCCACTCTCAACCCATTCAGCCAGTGCCTGGTAAATAGCTGAGTGCTTCACTTCATCTGTACAATTCTGTTTACTTCCTTTATATCTCTTCCGGAAGCATTCCCTCTCCCTCTCTCTCATCTCCTCTTACCCTATTTATCTCCCTCCCTCTGATCATAAGTGTTATTTCACTGTGGATTCCAAATTGATGAATAACTGCTGTACTCCATAATCTTTTTACAAAGGCAAATTAGCACTCTATCTGCTAAAGAATGACATTAAGCATTCTTCAAAACAAGCTTCCAAAATTGTTAATTGCCAAAGTAACAGAATAACTACAGCTAACAATAAGTAGTCACTTTAAAACAATTGTGTAAGAACACTAATTTACCAGTGCTTGGCTGTATATGATCTATGGAGTTCTCAGTCATGAAACCCCATAACCCAATACGAGCCAAAAGACAATTTTAGAGCTTGAATGCATCATGAGGAGGCATTCTATTTAGGAAAAGCAGAAGGTCTAACATCAGATATCTTAAAGAGCCTTTAACTTAATTAGGACACATTCAGAAATACAGTATGGCTGACCACCACTCAGTACTATATTTTAATAATTTATAGATAACATTTTTTTTGTAACAACTTAGCACATGCCTTCCAACAAGGGAATTGTCTCTTATTTAAAGGGTTTTTTTAAAGTGTGCTTTCATTTTTGTATTATAAAATGTCTAGATAATAACAATATATTTGTACTGTTGCACTCTTACTATGAATTACCAAAATATTGCATATGGTGGAATGTGGGTATATGTCTGCATTTAGAAGCCAATAATACCTCCACAGATATCTATCTAGCACTTGACATCTTCAGAGCCCCATATACTTGGGTTAATTATTCTTCATAACAACTCTGTGAGAAAAGTAAGTTATGATTCTCATTTTACAAATGGGAAAATGGATACACAAAAAGATTAAGTGATTAGCCCAAGGTTATACCTGGCAAGCAGGACAGTGCTGCTCTTTTTACTCAGGAGTTCCTCTTTTCTTGTTCTAGGCCTAATCAGCCCCATCACTGCAGGCACTCTTTGTTTGCTTGACAGGATTTTGTTATTGAAAACTGGACGCCCCCTGGACTTCATGTTTTCAATATGAAAACCCTGTCAAGCAAATACAGAAGTCTGTAGAGTGCCTGTAGTGTAGTTTAGAATTTAGTCATCGAGTTACCTCCTTACTCCCTTTGGGGGTAAGGTCCTTGACTACCACAGTCTACAAGCTATGAGGTACCAGTAATAGTGGAAAAGCCAAAGAAGATGGGGACAGTTTCTGGCTCTTGCTGCAGCTGTTTTTGTGTGGATAGCAGCTTACAAGTACTGAAAAATAAATCAAGTAACCAATTTTTTTTTTAATTGTTGATTTGTTAGTTTTTAAGGTGCCACAGGACTGCTCATTTGTTTTATTAACTTAATACAGCCTGTGGATGGCTGCTTTTCACTTCGTAAGGCCTTGATCCCACAAGGTGCTCAATGCTGGCAGAGCCCCATTGAAGTCAGTGGGACTTCAGCAGGAAGAGGGACTGCTTAGCTTGCAGATATGTGACGTGAGTTAAGATAGTTTTGTTTCACCAACATTCATTTCATGTTTCCTTCTTCAGTTCCTATTCCATAAAAGTAAGCTTGCATAACAGGTATTGAACATGTTGACGCTTAAGCTGAGGATAACTGCTAAAGAAAGAAACAAAGGCTGTGTCTACATTAGGAAAAGTTAATTCAAATTAATAATTTCGAGGTTAGTTCAAACTAAACTCAAACTTATTAGTTCGAATTAACAATGTGAACTAATTTGAACTAATGTTAGTTCGAATTAGTCCCCTTCGTTAATTCAAACTAACTGCCCTTAGTTTGAATTTAGTAAGTTTTAACTAAGGGTTAGTCCTAGGCTATGTTCACACACAGGGGGTTATTTCGATGCAAGTTGTTTTGAAACAACTTGTATCGAAATAAGGCATTATTTTGAAATAAGTTAATTCAAATTAAGAAAATATTAATTTGAATTAAGGAAAAAAAGCTCAAAGCGAAATATCATGTTCGGACAACAGTTATTTCAAAACAAGTCACCATCGTTTCGAAATAACATGTTCAGACAGGATTGTTTCAAAACAATCATTTCGAAACAACGTTGTTTCGTCACCAAATGAGGTTTAAGTTGTTTTGAAACAACGGTACGTCGTGTGAACATGGCGTTTCTTATTTCGAAACAACCTGTGTTGTTTCGAAATAAGACTGCTGTGTGAACACGCCCCTAGTCTTCACTGTCCTTAGTTCTAACTAATGACTGAACTAAGGGCTTAGTTAAAACTAAACAGCAGGTCTTACTAGTTCGAACAAAGCATTCATTAGTTCAAATTAATGAATGTCTTAGTTTGAACTAATGAAAGCCTAGTTTAGAAAGGTAATAAGTTAATTTGAATTACGCCTCCTTAATTCAAACTAACTTTCAAGTGTAGACACACCCAAGGAGTCCTATGGTATTTTAAAGACTAAAAAATTTCTTTATACATGAACTTTTGTGGGAGAAAAATCCCATTTTTTCAGATGCCTTGAAAATGGGTAACTTACAGAATGGGAGGAAAATAAATGCATGGAAGTGTAAGTCATAGGATCAGGTCACACTGTAACAGCAAACCAAAGCAGTTGTTATGATTCAAACACTAGGGAACAGCATATAGAGGATGATGATGTCAAATCACCTGCTTCAATGTGAAAAAAAAAATCCAAAGTCCTTATTTAGCCCTGAACAACCCTGTCAAATTTGCACATTAATTCCAATTCATGAGTTTCTTTTGAAGCCTTAGTGTTTAAAGCCACTAGTGTTTAAAGCCTCTAGTGTGTTATTCAGCTGCTTGAGCACACCTATTAGCAAATCATCAATGGACTGACCAGGAAGATTGAAATGCTCACCCACTAATTTTTGAATGTTGTGATTTCTGACGTCAGTTTTGTGCCCATTTTTCTTTTGCACAGAAACTATTCTGTTTGTTGAATATATAAGGCATGGGAGGGCACATGATAGCATATGTCACATTGGTGAATGAGCTCTTGATGGACTAGCTAGTTTGATTAGGTCCTGTGATTTTCTCTTTTGTGCTGATATGTGGGAAAGTTGGCAGCATGGTTTATAGCAGGGATATGTGCCTGCTTTAATAGTTCTGTTGTTAGGTCTGTAGTTGCTCGTAAGCATCTGCTTAAGTTTGGGGGGCTGTCTGTATGTGAGGAGAGGTCTGTCTCCCAAGGCTTGAGAGAGTGAGAGATTGTCTTGTACAATAGTCTGTAGATCCTTGATGATATGCTGTAGAGGTTTGACTTGGGGGTTGTAGGTGATGACTAGTGGCATTCTGCTTTTTCTTTCTTGTGATTCTCCCATAGTAGTAGACTTTGGGGTACCCATCTGGCTTTGTCAATCTGTTTCTTTACTTTATTTGCAGTCTATTCTACAAGACAATCCCTCACTCAATGACCAAATGTTAACATATCACTTTTCTCTCCCTCCAGAACATCCCATTCACAGTTGGCTGTTCTTGATCAGCATAGACCAGAATCCAGACATACATTCACATGGGTCCAGCTCCCAGCGCTGGAAAGAGGGGGGTGGCACCAGGCTATGTCACCACCTCTGCAGCTGGTTCACTGGTGCTGACACTCTTATCTGCCACTGTTCTGCAGTTTTCCAATTCAGGCCAGCTTTTAATGATTTCACTGGGTATAAGGCAGGGGTCTCAAACACACGGCCCGCAGGCTGCATGCAGCCCCTAAAGCTATTTCCTGTGGCCCACAACAACCCTATTGTTATTTATATTTCCAATATCATTGTATGAAAAGGTTTCAGTGGTGTGGCCCTCAAGCTAATGTACTAGTCCTCATGCAGCCCTCATGGTGATTTGAGTTTGAGACTCCTGGTATAAGGGAAGCACCCTGCTGCTGCTATTTCATTGCAAAGCTGTCCCCACACTGGATCTAAGGGTTAGCCTCTAGGCCTCCTCCTCCTCAGTGACTTCAGGTCTAGTAATGACTGGGCAGGCCTACACTACCTAGAGCTGTCCTTTGGGGAGGATGAGAGGGGCAATTACTCTTGACCCTTCCAGTCTGTGGGCCCCACGCTGTCCTGCTGTGAGCAGGGCAGTGCAGGGCCCACATTGCTGACACCCCCATAGCCACACTGTCCTCTGCTCCTGCTCTGCTGCCATCAGCATGAAGCCGAAGGCAGTGGGGTGGGGTGGAGCAGGAGCATGGAACCGGGCCTCTGCTCTGGGCTGGCCGTCCCCATCCCTAGGATGGGGAACAGCCGGCCCAGGGGCAGGGCGGGCTGGTACAGAGGCTAGGCTCCACTCTCTTGCCCCACCCCTTGGACAGCTGTTCTGCCCTGGGCATGGGGAGGGCCAACCCAGAAGCAGGGCAGGAGAGTGGAGTCTGGCCCCTGGGATGGCCTACTCTGCCCTCAGGGGTGGGGTAACTAGCTCAGCATGGGGGGGATTGGGGGACCCCCCCTCACAGGCCGATTGGCCTCAGGTCCTAGAGATGGGTTTGACACTGTTTGCCCTTTTTGCTGGCAGTTGACCAGAGATTCATAAGTGACTGAAATAACTTGTGCATCTGCATTCCAGCCTCCTTACTCTCAGCAGATCCACTACTCTGAGTTGACCAGGGGACCTCCCTTTGACTCAGTGCTACCACAGTTGCTGGAGCAGTGTTCAGGGATCAAACTTCCTGATCACCTGAGCAGGTCTTCACAGAGAAGACTAGCCCACTGAACAGTGAGAAGGACTCTCGATTGAGTTAATTCAGTCTCTCTTTAAATACTAGAAATAGGCCATCAGCTGGTGTCTAGGACTCTTTAGGCAGCATCCACATGTACTACAGGTAGGAACACCAGTTCCCACCCCCTTTTATTTTCCTTGGCATTTGGCATTTCTGTGACTTCCTGTAAAAAAAAATACAGCACTATACAAGGATTTCTAGGGTATGCAATTCAGCTGGGCAGCAACAGCGGCAGGAGTGTAAACTTCACTAATTGTCACTGCCTTGTGCATATGTAGTTACAGCAGATTCCACGGAGTGTGTAGCTAGTCCAACCACACATTAAAGTTCCATTGCATCAGACAGGGTGAAAAATCTTATTTAACAGTGCTTTTGGAAAGGATTTTGGTGATGGAAACTAGGTCTGAAGGTCCCTCTCTCAGAAAATTGTAGTAGTGAGAAAAGGGTCCCCTTACAAGAAAAAATAACAAAAAACAAACAAAACTGATTGATAGTTAATTTGTAAATGCCCATATATTCAAGCAGAAATTATTGGAAGGACCTGCCATCTAATTTAAAAATTAAAAAGTGGAGATATAAAGGCATGCTTTTAAGGAGTCCCCAAAATATACTCCTCACATACATATACCAAAAAAAAAAAAAAGCCCTACAATTTTCTGTATTATTTCTACTTTCTCTTTTTTTGAAGACAAAATCAAGTCCTAAGAGTTAAGAGACTGGGAAACTGACTGGCTCTTTGTCCTATGCCTTGATTATCAGTCCATCTCTAGAACGCTAAAAGAAATTTAGAAATATCAAGCCATTTCACCAAATCCATGCTGGGATTCTTAGAAAATGGGTGATGGTTGGATAATATTTACTATAATTGCAATTTCAAAGTTGAATGGATTAAACTGGAAATCTAACAAATGTGATTAAAATCAGAAAAAAATAATTTTGGAACCAGGTGTTATGAGAAATACTGCATTACCAGATTTGGATCATTTAAATTATGAGGGAAGTTACTAAAAAAAAAAGGATTACTAACCACCCTGACATCAATCAATCAATCAATCAATCAATATCTGAGATCACCTGGAATGTTCCCACAATAAGACTGGCACCAAAAATAACAGATCGATTGGGCTCCCCCAGCAAATTTTAGAAAACTAAGGAACAATCAACTAGAAAGAAGCATTAAGGCTGAAAGGTCCGTATTTTACACCATAACAACTTTGAATCATGAAACAGTGAAATCAACAAGATTTCTACAGCAGACACAGTTTATATTAAATGGGCTAAAGCATAATCATCAATCAGTTCCATACCAGAATAACTCAGCATTTAAAAATAAAAAAAGAAAAAAACTTCTAAGGATGTAACCACCTTGGCAGTGACACCATGCTTTGTGACAAGGCCCACTGAAATCAACTGGCATTCAGAGAATAAATCTTTTAAGAATACACAAGTAAAATTACACATGACCCATGCTGAGTAGTACTGGGTTCTTTGAGAAGCACCGCTGAAACCAATGAAAGACAAAAGAAAGGCTTTACTCAGCATAAGGGTGGCAAAATCTGGCCAAATAGGGTCCTATTAAAAATCTGCCTTGTGCCATTCCCTTCTACCATCACATCACATCCTCTTCTGTTTTCTATTCTTTTAAGACTTGTTGAAGTTAAGAGCACTAAACAAATATAAATACATTCAAGTACACACAAACAGATAATGCTTACAGAATAAACACAACACACTTCCAGTTCATATAAAAAAACAAGGCATTGATTGTGATACTATAAACTTTACCCCTTTATTGTAACAACTATATGTATATTGGATTTATGCTTATATTTTCCATGAACTTTAATTTTCTGAACTATATGCAGCCAGCAGATAGGAAGATCTCTGGTGACAAAGAACATGCTAATATACTGTCAGAAACTACTAATACTAATATACTGTCTACACCATGGCAGGATTTCAGTGGCAGTCAAATGAAGAGATGTAAGATACTTAAAATATCTCACCTATCTCCCTTCAACTTACCACAGTGTCCTCACTGCACTAAGTCAAACGGAAATGTCCTTCCTTTGACTCAGCACTACTCCAGTTGCCAGGTTGCCTTCAGCAATTGATCTTTCATTGGCTGAATGGGTCTTCACAGACTCAATCAGTCAATTGGGAAGATTTATCTGATGCTGGCCAATTTGCTGCCATGAGTGAAGATTAGCCCATGGATTCACAGCTCTGTAAAATGAGACAAAATACAAAATATTGTGTACATGGTAGAAATAAATACTGAACCTAATCACCTGGATTGTTATTTTAAAATATAATTGTATTTGTTTATTGATTTCTGGATGAAAAGATGAGTCAATATATGGTGGTCACTCTTTCCAGTATTCCTCTATGTAACTATGCAATATTACCTTAATATTTTCAGTATCTTCTCTTTTTCCCTATAAAAAAGAATAATGTTTTTAGCTCTAGAACAATCAAGAAATTAAGAGATAGCACTATACAGCACGCTTACAAAAATGAAATACTATATTTCACAAAGTCACAGATACTCCTAAGAAAAGCAGGGCCCAGTGATGTCAGGAACATACAACTTTCTAAGGTAGAAGGAAGACTAATTTGTAAATATACTGCAGAGAAGACTAACAGTGGAAGGCTAATTTTCCACACGTGAAAAGTTTCATTCCTTTTCAATGGTCATGGAATTTTACCCAGATGGAAAATCATTGTTTTGACTAGGGACGGGAATGTTACCATCTTCACCAAATAAATGAACCAGAACCCACCTTTTGGCTATTCCTTTAGATAGAAACATTTTGTAAATACATTTGATAAATTAGTTCTTTTCCTATTTGATTATCTGTCAAGCAAAATCATGAATTTTGAAATGCTCAAGAAGAAAAACCTCAGCACAAGAAGATTTATGAGCAGCAAATAAAGTTGGTTGGGGTTTTTTTGCCCTATAGGAGTAAAGTTTTTTTGATAATAAAAAGGCACATTCTAACTAAGTATTGGCAAAGAAATAAAAAAATAAGAATAATACCACTGTTTGCACTCTTTCAAGTATTGATTCAGCCTACTAAAGTTAATTTGCTGTGCTGCCTACTCCTCTCAAGTCTAACTCTCAGAGCATCAATAAAAACAAAACACATTTGCCTCCGCTTAAGAGCTTTATAATGAACCCCAACTTCAGGACACATTAAGTACAACACTTGTGAGTTGGTCAGCACTCCTGCATCCATTTTCGATAGCACTATGCCATGTAAGTAAGCTGTACCCAATAAAATCAATTACCCCCAACTGCATCCCACTTCCCCACACCATTTACCTCACAGCAAGCAAGTAAAAGGCCACAATAAGACCTGCCAATTTACTTGGATTATAGAATTAATATTTTTTAGAAGAACCTTTTCACGTAACTATATTTAATGCATGAGCTCTAGTAAATCAAAGGGCAACCATGGCTTTGACTCTCAGACTGTATAAATGAGTGGTAACTTCAGTGAAGTCAGTGGTACCATGTCCAGCTGAAAATTTGGCCATTTTTGTTTGTTTGTTTGCTTTTAAATACAAATATAGATATAGAATATATGGGATATAAAATAATTTATTAAAAGCATGAACTTCTTAGTATTTGATGTCTCTGTACAAAGAGTGTCTCTATATTAAAAACCCTCCCTGTATTTCCATCAGTGATGAGCACAATATTGAACAGATAGATTTCTTTAAAACTGCCTGTTGTTCCCACCCAAACTTATGCCTGTGTGCTCTGGTGTTTTCAGCATCACCATCTGAGGTACAGTCTTAATCTCAAACACACTGGTTCACAACACACCAGGGAAATGCCATTTGGGATGCAGCTGGTAGGAATTTCAGCAACACTGCTGCAGTGGGTCATCCCAGCTCCATCCAACAATACAGTTACCCACCTCAGTGACTGGTTTGAATAAATCCTGCAGTGCCCTTGTCTCTAGGCATCGGATGAGGCAGCAGTCTTAGGCAACATCTACTTTATAAGCTAGGGGTGTGATTTCCCTACTCGTGTACAAATATTTATGCCAGCTCTCACTGAACTATTGTGAGTATAGACAATGTAGCCGTGGTAGCTCAGGTATAGGAATGGTGGCCCGGCTGAGCTGTGCCAAATAAAAACCTGCCTTAAACCATTGAGTATGTCCTTGTGCACTGGAAGCTTCTATGAATGCTACTGTGATTAGGCAGCTATTTATGCTCATGCCAGTTCAATAGGAACTAACTATAACTATCAGGCAGGGTGGATAGAAATGATTAGAAAACTGTTTCTTTTAAATTTATAACAAATTTCTGCCTTCATAGTATTAATTCTTTGTTTTCTTCCCATTTTCCTCCCTTAAACTGCTGAAATGAGAAAGTTGTACATGTTTCTAGCTGGTAGTAGACTTTCAGATTTTACATGTCTTTTCTGCTAAGAAATTTCAGGCTTACAATGAATGCTCCTTTATGCTGAAAAAGACAAAGCCATGGCCTCACTAATAGCCTTCCTCATGATCAACACAAACTTAAGCACAAAGCTGATAAGCAAATAGCCCACATTATATTTGCAACCAACAAAACCTCTCAATACATTCAAGGAGTCCTGTGGCACTGATTGCATGAGCTTTTGTAGGAGAAAAATCCTGCTTTCTCAAATGCTTGAAGATGGGAAACTTACAGAATGGGAGGAAAATAAATGCAAGGAAGTGTAAGTCATAGGATCAGGTCAGACTGTAACAGCAAATCAATGCAATTGTTTTGATTCAAACAGTGAAGAACAGCATAGAGAGGGAGGTGAGGTCAAATCATCTGTTTTAATAAGAAAAAAAACCCAACAGTTCTCCATTTAACTTTAAGGCAACAACATCAAATCTGCCTGTGAATTCCAATTCTGCAGTTTCTCCTTGAAGCTTTGATTCGTAATCCATTTGTTTCATGGCTATCAACAAATCATCAATGGAATGAGCAGGGAGATTGAAGTATTTTGCTATTGGGTTTTGAAGGTATTTATTACTCATGTCAGATTTGAGTCTATTTATTCTTTTGCAGAGAGATGGCCTGTTTGTGCAATGTATAAGGGAGAGGGGCATTGCCAGTACATGATGGTATGACCTCACTTCCCTCTATATGGTGTTCTCTACTGTTTGAATCTAAAGTGCTTTGATTTGCGGTAATTGTCTGACCTGATCCTATGATTTACGCTTCCCCGCATTTATCCCTCCTATTCTGAAGTCCCCCATCTTCAAGGCATCGAAAATGTGGGATGTTCTCCCACAAAAGCTCATGTTATAAATAAATTTGTTAGTCTTTGAAAGTGCCACAAGACTCCTTGCTTGTTTTGCTGACCTAGACTACCACAGCTACCCCTTTGGAATGTCTCAATACATTGAATGTCTGCAAATCAAGAAAGGTGAAATGCTTTAACCAAAAACCATCAGTGTTTGCATTTTTAAGTCAATGAGATTTATGTGCATGAACAGGGGTTAAAGAACACCAGAACGCAGGAGATCACCATTCCAGAGCCTGCATTCTGGGTCCCCTAAAAATACAAAATGGAGCAGAATGCTGCATTCCAGGGCTCACCATTTAAAAATAGTAGGCCCCAGAATGCAGCATTCCAGCTCCATTTTCTATTTTTAGGGGCCAGAATGTTGAGCCCCTAAAAATAGCAAGGCCTGGAATGGCATTCTGCTGTGTTCCGGCACAGCAGGGAGTTCTAAAAACTCCACCCCCAGCCTGGTCTCACTGCACATGCTCAGAAGCTCCAAGCATGCTCAGTGAGGCCAGGCTCTAGGCTGAAGCCTCAGCCTGGGCCAAGACCCCTCCCCATGGTGGCCAGGTAAGGAGAAGGTAGGTGTGTGGGGGACAGGAGATGGGCTGGCAGGCTGGCATGTGGGGGGCAAGAGTTGGGGGGCTGGCATTTGGGGGACAGGAGTGCAGGGTAGGTGGATCAGGGGCTGGGATTTAGGGGGCAGGAGCTGGGGTACGGGAGGGGGCCCGGATGTGACGGAGAGGGGCCTGGACGTGTAGGAGGGGGCCTACCTTTGCAGGAAGGAGGCCCACATGATTAAGAGGGTTCTGGGGCTAAGCAAATTATACTTTAACCCCTGGGCATGAGCCACTTGCAAAATGTTAAAAATGCCACTGATAAAATTTGTGGATGACACAAGATGTGACAACATGTCAAATATGAATGAGGCCAGGGTGATCATATAGAGTGATCTGGATTGCTTGGTAAACCGGGCACATTCAAAAACAATGTATTTTAATACTGGCAAATGCAAAGTTATACATTAGAAAGAAGATCCATGCTTACAGAATGAGGGGCTATTTCCTGGAAAGTGGTAATTCAGAAAAGGACATAGGATTCATAGTTGATAAGCAGTAAACATCTGTGATGCTGTGGAAAAAAAAGGCCAGTATAATCCTTTTAAGTGTAAACAGCAGTACAATTTGGTGGGCCCTGGAACCCTCTGGCATGGGTGGGGTTCCCTTTCAGTATGGGTGAGCCCCCCCCAATACCCATCCCCAGAACCCACACCCTGACCCAGTACCCGCCCCCCCCACACAACAAACCCCCCAGCAGACCTCCCCCTCAAGCCCTCACCTCAGTTGTTTGCAGGCTGCCTGACTGGCTGGAAGATACCCTGGCCCTGCAGAGGGGGAGATTCACAAACTCCCAGCCTGCCACAGCTCTCTGCTGGCTGAGCTTAAGGTGGAACAGGACTTAAGGTGGAGCCATCGGAATGCTGCATTCCGGCTGCTCATGCTATTTTTAGAGGGGGCCTTGAATCCAGCATTCCAGTGCATTCCTCTATTTTTAGGGGCCCCAGAATGCTACCAGCCTAAAAATAGGGGGCCCTGGAACTGTATTTCTGGTGCATTCCCCCTTACTTTAACCACTGGTAAACAGCTGAGTAGTGAACAGGGAAAGAAAAGCAAGACCAATACTAGATTGACACACACAACTCCGTTGTCTACATTTTAAAAAGGCTTCTGAAAAATTGGACACGATGCATGTAAAAAAACCCATAAAAATAATTCTCCTTCAAGCATTGCTCACATCATTCTGTTACAGGTGTCTACGTGCTGCAGTGCACAGTAACTCGGAAAGTCTTTAGCGTTAGCCTGTCAGGTCAGGGCACACGGCCAATGCCCTCTCCACGCTGCGACTGTAGCTATATAGGTGACCATGAACCTGACCCTCCCAGTTCCTTTTTTTGCCATCAGTGTCGGTTTGGATCAGCGTTATCTTGCGAAACGCAAGGGCCTGTCTTTTTGCACAAAACTTGAAATGCCACGTTTCAAGCCATGCTTGGGATGCTGCAAGGCTTTCCAAATGGATGACCCACTTGAGAAATGCCTTGCTTGCTTGGGTGAGTCCCACCTTACGGCGGACTCCCCCATTTGCCAATCCTTCAAGCGGAGGACTCGGCCGGAAAGGGAGCGTCACCTCCACCTAATTGCGGGGACTGGAGCTGCTCCACCTGAAAGCGGCCGAGCCACCAGCGCTCCGCTGGATCCTCGATCGGCCAGGGCTCAAGATTCCCCCCGATCTCTGGTACTGGGCTCAAAATCTCAGCCCTCTACGGTACCTCCTTGCCACCAACCTTGCCAGTCTCCTGGTAGCCTCCTGGCCACCTCAAGTAGGGCCCTGGCTCCGGCACTGGCTCGCCAAGGGCATTCAAACCCAGCTCCGGTGCAGAACAAGAAGAAACAGGCCACAGCAGCACTGCCTCCCTCCCCACCGCTGGATATGGCACCGCCCCAAGCAGCACAGCCCCTAAGCCCGGTACCACTGTCAAGCCTGGTACCACTGGACTTGACACCTTCGCCAATACCCTGCTTCCGGTGCTGCCACTTCTGGTACCGTCAGACTCAGCACCGGCAACACCCGCACTGATACCAGTACCACTGTGGTCCTCTTCACCCTTCTCCGACTCGGCACCGTCAAAGCTGGTACCGGGTCCAAGTTCTGCGGCTCCACTTCATCGTTCTTCCGAGGAACTTTCGGTACTGGACTGCTGGTTGTCGGGGGCGGGGGGGAGGTCATCCAGATCATCCTCAGAAGACCCCTTTCTTCCCCCTCAGGAGAAGCACCCAAGAAAGCAGCCCCAAAAAAGCTGCATGTCACCGGGCTCAAGGGGAAGACACCCATTAGGGGAGGCGCCTGCTTCTCTCATGGTGCCTATGCTGCCGTCGAGATCTCTGCGCAATGAATGGACCCTCGACTGGCTGAACGCGACGGCAAAAGACACCTCCTTCCGCTATGCCCACTGGCCAGCACTGGAGTTCTCAGATTTCTCCAACGATGAGCCAGACCCTGATTCCACCCAACAAAGCAGATCAAGGGCCCCGTCATCTTCGTCGCCCGATGAGTGCCTAATCGATATGTCTGCCAACTGTGAGGGAGATCTCTGTGTCAAGCAGGAGCTCCTCCACCGCATGGCAGCGAACCTGAAGCTGAAGCTAGGAGTGATCCAAGTGGAAGATGATTCTCTCTTTGATCCATGCCGTAGAGCCCCGCTGGCTAAGGTCGCCATTCCTTTGCATGCCGGGGTGTTCCGCATTGTCCAGGAATGCTGGCAAACACCTGCCTCGATCCCACCAGTGTCCAATGTAGCGGATAAGAAATACTCTGTCTCCCCAGAAGGATTCTCCTTCCTGTTTCATCACCTGGCCCCAGGATTCCTGGTGGTCAACGCAGTCAACCAAAGGGAGAGACAAGGTCAACTTAACACCATGCTCAAGAGCAGAGGGGCAAGGAGGCTTGACCTGTTGGGCAGGAAAGTTTACTCCTCTGCCGCCCTCCAGCTGCGCATCTCAGATCACTCAGCACTGATGACGCGCTACATCTTCAACTTGTGGGAAGCTCTACAAAATCTCCTCTCAGCTGTCTCAGAGGATCACCTGAGAGACTTCAAGGCAATGCTGGACAAAGGAGAGAGAGCATCCAGGGAAGTGCTCGTGGCAACCTGGGCCGCAGAGGATACAGCAGCATGTATAATGGCATCGGCAGTGGTGATGTGCCGCTTGGCCTGGCTCCAGAACTCTGGCCTCTCTACGCAGATTCAATGGATTATCCAGGATCTCCCCTTTGAGGGCACCGACCTCTTTGCATCTTCTACAGACATGAAGCTGCATGGTATGAAGGATTCAGGGGCTACACTGAGGTCCCTCAGGATCTACACTCCTCAAATCATTAGGCACTCCTCTAGGTTGCACCAGCTGCAACAGCAGTTACAGCAACTGAAACAACAGCTGCAACTGCAGACCCAGTTCCCGAGATCCCTCCAGTTTCCCCAGTGCCACCTCGGGGATCTGGACAAAGATAAAGGCCAATCAGGTAAAGGGGGATGCCTGGGCACCTCCCAGTTGGGATGGCGTGGACAGGGATTGGACCGTTCGTCAGGCCACAAACAGCATTTTTGACAGTCCCCCCAAGGGCAGCACTCCACAACCCCTGTTCTCCCTCCACCACCTCCACCAGTTCGGTCTGTGATGGACCCGTGTCACATCAGACCAGTGGGTCCTTGACACAGTGGCCAGAGGATACCGCATCCAGTTCCTCTCAACTCCTCGGGACAGAAAACCGCCCTTCCCATAATCCCAGAGAACCCAGATCTGGTAAGCATGCTCAAGGTTGAATGCCAGAATTTACTCTCCCTCAGAGCCATCGAAAAGGTTCCCAAGAAAGAGCGCAGCAAAGGGTTCTACTCCCGCTGCTTCCTAGTCCCCAAACCCAATGGGGACCTATGCCCCATTCTAGACCTCAGAGCACTCAACAAAAACATAAAGAAAATAAAATTCCGCATGGTCTCCCTACCACAGATTATTCCCTCCTTGTCCCCAGAAGTGTGGTTTATAGCCCTCGACCTCAAGGACACTTACTTCCACATAGCCATTTGACCCCACCACAGGTAGTTTCTCAGGTTAGTAGTGGCACGACGTCACTACCAGCTCATCGCCCTCCCCTTCAGGTGATCGCTAGCCCCCAGGGCGTTCACAAAGTGTGACCCACCGGTCACAGCCTTCCTATGCAGGAAGGGTGTAAGCATCTATCCCTACCTAGACAAGTGGCTCATAGTGGGCAAGTCAAGTCAACAGGTACAAGACCACGTCGACATGGTAATGAAGCTGTGCGAGTTCCTGGGCTTCTGCATAAACCTGGAGAAGTCCAAGCTTTGCCCCACTCAGGACACAGAATTCATTGGGACACGTTTAAACACTCAGCAAGACACTGTGTCCTTGCCCCTGTCAAGATTTTGGTCCATCTGCACCATCATCACGGAGCTCCAGGCGCCCGGGCTGACCACAGTGCGCAGATGTATGCAGCTCCTGGGGCACATGGCAGTGGCCATGTCGGTAATCCGAACAGTCCGCCTGCGGATGAGCCCGCTCCAGCTCTGGTTCGCCACAAGCTTCTGACCAGAAAGGGACCGTCTGGACAAGGTAATCTTGGTCCCCCCAATATGCCCTGGAGTCCCTTCAAATATGGAGGGACCCCGACTTCACGATGGGGAGAATTCCGTTCAGGGAGTCAAGCCCTCAGTGACCCTGATAACGGATGTGTCTGACTCAGGACGAGGTGCCCACCTGTCCGGGGGCCTCTCCACGCAAGGCATTTGGAACCCCGAAGACAGTCTCCTCCACATAAATGTGAAGGAGCTCAAGGCCATCAGACTGGCCTGCATGACCTTCCTAGACCAGATCCAAGGCAGGGTGGTTCAGATCCTCTTAGATAATACAACGGCCATGTTCTACATGAACTGTCAAGGGGGAGTCCACTCCTCAGCACTATGCGAGGAAGCAACCAAGCTTTGTCAACTAGCGATAGACCATCACTTCATGCCAACTGCCGCCCACCTACCCGGAGTGGACAATTGCAGAGCGGATTCACTCAGCAGAAAAACCCTGGCGAATCATGAGTGGTCCCTCCACAATGAGGTGTTCTCCCTGCTCACAATCAGATGGGGAACCCCTCAGATCAACCTTTTTGCCACAGCTCAGAACCGCAAATGCCCCCGGTTCTGTTCCCTCTGAGGTTGGGCAAAAGGTTCTCTCAGCGATGCCTTCCTCCTCAATTGGTCAGGGGCCCTAATGTCTGCCTTCCCACCAATTCCCTTGATTCACCGGGTGCTCCTGAAGGTCCTCGCAGATGAGGCACTCATCATCCTGATAGCCCTGGACTGGCCCAGACAACACTGGTTCCCTCTCCTTCAGGACATGTCAGTGAGGACCCCGCTCCACCTCCCAAGGTGGGCGGACCTCCTGACACAGGACTCAGGATGCCTTCAGCACCCAAACCCAGGCCTCCTGCACCTGACAGCCTGGATGCTTTCTGGGTCAGCGAGCCAGCGAGATGCTGCTTAGATAGGGTTAAAAAGGTCCTGGTTGGTAGCAGGAAACCCTCCACCAGGTCCACCCACATGGCAAAATAGAATCACTTCTCCACTTGGTGCTGTGACAAAGACATAGACCCTACCTCCACACCAATTCAGGCAACTTTGGATTACCTTCTTGATCTAAGAGAGAAAGGCCTATCCCTATCCTGATTAAAAGTCTATTTGGCGGCAATCTCAGCCTTTCACCAAAAAGTAGATGGGACACCACTCTTTTCACACCCCATCTGCCATAGATTCCTGAAAGGAGTGGAAAAATTTTCCCCCCACATCTGTAAACCCACCCCACAGTGGGATTTGAACATTGTGCTGCAGGCTCTGACAAAACTGCCTTATGAGCCCTTGGACTCAGCCACCTTGCTCATGCTGTCCTGGAGGGTGGTTTTCATGGTAGCTGTTACCTCAGCCAGAAGGGTCTCAGAGTTACGAGCTCTATCCTCTGAACCCCCATATACAGTTTTCTTCCCAGACAAGGTGGTCCTGCATCACCACCCCTTGTTCTTGCCCAAGGTTGCCACCCCCTTCCACATGAATCAAGAGATCTGTCTGCTGGTCTTCTATCCAGACCCTCAGGTGACAGAAAACCAGAGATGGTGGCACACCCTGGATGTGAGGAGAGTGCTCCTAAACTATATTGAGCTCACACGATCTTTCCACAAGACCTCCCAACTGTTCATGGCAGTCGCTGAACGCATGAGAGGTTCCCCAGGATCCTCCCAATGTATCTCCAAATGGATTGTGAACTGTATTAAAGACTGCTACGGGAGGTCAAACACGCCACTCCCAGAGACTGTGAGAGCCCACTCTACCAGAGCTCAGGCGTCTTCCACGGCCTTCTTTGCCAAAATCTCAATCTAAGAGATCTGCAGGGCCTCTATGTGGTCGTCGATTCATACCTTCATGATGCACTATGCCATTGCCCAACAGGCTAGAGATGATGCCGCTGTGGGCAGAGCTGTACTCAGTGTGGGTAGACTAACTCCTCCCACCATCCTTGGGTACGGCTAGCAGTCACCTGTAACTGAATGATGTGAGCAGCGCTCGAAGGAGAACGGTTGGTTTCTCACCAGTAACTGTCCTTCTTTGAGATGGGCTGCTCACATACATTCAGCTCCCTCCCACCATCCCCGCTAATGGAGTTGGCAAAGGTATATGGGACGGGGAGGGTCAGGGTCACAGTCACCTATATAGCTGCGGTCGCAGCATGGAGGGGGTGTTGGCCACGTGCCCTGACCTGACAGGCTAATGCTAAAGAGTTTCCGAGCTACCTCACACTGCGGCACATAGACACCTGTAACTGAATGTATGTGAGCAGCCCATTTCTAAGAAGGACGATTACTGGTGAGTAACCAACCGTTCAAGAGCCGGAGAAAATGCATTACAGTAGGAGACAACTTAATTTGTTTAGCTTATTAAAAAAAAAACGGTTTCCTCAGTGTATAGGTACTTTCATGGGAGAAAATACTGGGTAGTAAAGACTTTTAATCTATTGGCTAAAAGCTTAACAGCAGTGAATGGCTGAAGACTGAAGCCAAAAAACGCAAATTAGAAATTAGGAACATTTTTTTTTCAAGTGTGGCTGATTAACCATTGGAACAAAATTACCAAAGGAAGTAATTGTGTCCTGATGTTTTTGAAGCAAATCTGGATGCCTTTTACACAGAGATGCTTTAGTCAAACACAAATTTCTCTTTAGTGAAACAAGATATTAGGTCTGATACAGAATTATTGTCCTGTGATATGCAGAAGGTCAGACTGAATGATCTAATGGTCTCTTCTGTCCTTACACTCTATTATTGTTTGGTTTTGACAAACTTACCCTTTGGTCCCTAAATATGGGGATAGGATGCTAGCTTTAGGATCCTTGTTTTTGAAAATTTTGGCATAAGTGTAAAAAATGTTCACAATACCATTGTTAAAATACTGAGAGTTTAAATAAATTTTCCTTGTTAACCATCAAGCAAACTATCTTTAAACAACAGTTTATTCTAGTAAGAATTTTTCAAAAAGAAAAACAGTTTCAGCCATGGATGCTCCAAAGATCCACTTAGGCACCTGAATAAGTTTTGGCCCATGAGTATTCTAGAGTTATGTATCTGCTTGCATGTTTGCAGGATCAGGACCTTTATTTTCAACATTTTGATTTATGGCAACAGCAGTTCTGTAAAATTTAAATATGATATCCTCCAAATGGTGGTATTTTAAAGAAATAGAATGTATAATTTAGTCAACTATAAATATTAATAAAGTTGCAATAGTACTACTTTCAAATTGGATTTACAAAGCATCACAGTGATTTAAATCAATGATTTTCCTTGAAGTGATTTAATCTATTATTTAAAACATTTAGATTTAAATTGAGCTACCCTACTATCTCAAAGTAAACATCTAGGGACTGGAAGAAGAGCCTTCAATGTTGCACAGCCCATTTCTTCTCCAGAGGTATTTGACTGGGTAATTAAGTTATTGGAAGTCCTAGTCCTTGGAAGGATATAATAAGCAAATTCAGAGTAGACATGTTTTTCCTTTTATATGCTTGATCATTCACTGACTCAGGACAAAAAGTAGCCATTTTCTTCTGGAAAAAAAAAAAAACTCATTGACAGGATGTTCTGATCTCTTAGGAATCCTCAGCCCAGGACTTGAACAGGATCTCAGACCTGCTAAATCTCATTTTGTCTGACATTCACCTAGTTATTAATGAAGTCATAAAGTTCCACACACAGCACTGGAAAGGTCACACAAAATTACATTTGCCCATGCTGGCTTCTAAAACCACTGTGCTCTGGATCTTTCTCCCTTTGTGCCTGCCATTCCCTTTCCTGAACTTTACGCAACTTTAATACCCAAATAACATTACAATCTGTTTGATGAAGGCATACACACTGCTTTTGACCTTTTGATCTATGTGGCAATATTGTCAGGACAATGGCAGAACCAGCGCAAGATGTAAGCAGAATAAACAATTGGCTAGGGCCCCAAGCAGCTCAAGGGGGTACTCTATTCACTTTTCACTATGTATAATACTGCAGGGGAGGAGAAAACTATATTCCTGCTTAGAGCTAGTATCATCAATGGAATTTGGAGTTGTGCAGATGACAGGCACTGGCGTCACTATATTTATGAAATCCAATTTTAGATATTTTCTTATACCTAAAGAGCAAACATATGCTTTCAGTCCAGATGATATTTATTTTAGATTAATAGACACACATACACACAAAAATGAAGAAGAAAAAAATAAAGGCACCATAAGCCATGGCCAACTAGAGTAGATTGGAAGAGAGATACTTCTCTTCTATAGTATCAACTGCACCACATAAAATGATGATTGCTTTTGTGACAGGTCTAGCATTAGAATTTTAGAAGTGTAGTACTGAGAAATCAGAGTCAGAACATTTATCTACCTAGATATAACCATAGCAAAAAATAGGTTAGATTATGTTTTGAAGATGCTTTCATGCAAGTATAATTTAAAACAGAATTGTGGATGTCACACAGCTCAAGATTTTCAAGGTAGCTTCTCAACTATGAAGACTGAATCAGCCTCACTAAAATGTCCATGGAATATGCATAGTCATCTTTTAATTAGGTAATATTGCTTCTACAGACAAATTGTCTGGGGAAATTAATTTCCTAATATTTTACCTGTGTGAGTTATGCTTCTTTTGAAGCCTCTAATGGCCTAATAGATTTGTACAAATATGCTTGCTTATTTCAATATGTTTTTAGCATCTGTATGTCTCTTTGCAAACAAAACCAAATAACTTGTAATCCAGGTCATGTGATAAATCTTACTATAATTTGTTGATACAAGACTTTACCATTAACACCTTTTTCAGAGATAAACTAGATGGCTAAAAGAAAATCATGCATAGTTTTACACAGAGCACAGTTGCCTCAAAAACTCTTAAGAACACACTTTGTCATCATTTTATACTAATTTAACTTTTGAAAGCAAAATCTGTCTATGTGAGCTCATGAAACATTCCCTAAGGAATTATCTCAGCCATAACTGTCATGGTTCATTTAATGCCATTGATTTTTAACATGGTTTTTTTCAGTCATAGAATCATAGAGACTACAAGGGACCATGCCAGCTCATCTAGTTCAGTTCCCTGCACTCATGGCAGGACCAAGTGCCCCTATTAAACCATCCCTGACAAGTGTTTGTCTAACTTGCTCTTAAAAACCTCCAATGTTGGAGATTCCACAACCTGCCAAGGCAACTTATTCCAGTGTTTAATCACTCTGATGGTTAGGACTCTTTTCCTAATGTCTAAACTGAACCTCGTTTGCTGTAATTCAAGCCCATCTCTTCATTGTTTAGAATATATAGAGTATTCATGCTTGTCACCACTTCTTAGAGACTACATATATATATAATTAATATTACCAGACAGGCTATGAAAAGAAAACCTCTGTATTTGCTCTACAAATGTAGCAACATATCTTTGGTACTCCTTTAAACTGTCATGCACCCTGCTATAAAAATGTTTGTCTTTCTCCCACTCTGTGTGGAACCTATATATTCACTCTTGATTTAGAAAACAACCAGAACTGATTTAGTGCAAAACAATAAAGGACTCGTTAAATTAAATCAAGAAATTCATTGAATGCCATATAGGCTACTCTTTATTGATTAAGAAAGGAGTCTGGTGGCACTTTTAAAGATTAAAAAATGTATTTATCATGTGAGCTTTCATGGGAGAGAATCCCATTTCATCAGACACTTGAAGATGGGAACTTACAGAATGGGAGTAAAACAAATGCAGGGATCGATGATGGGCCGCACTTGTGGCCTTTCCAGAAAAGGAGTGTTTCTCTCCCCTGTCAGGCAGCACAGACCCTGCATTATCACTTGGCAAGGCCCTGGCCCTCTCCAATCAGTGTTCTCACTTTGCTTCCCAGTCCAACAGCCACTGGGTGGGGCCAGGCTCAGTTGATGTATAGTCCTTGCTCCCTCCCAAGGGTTAAGGCAACCCAGAATGCACAGGAACACCATTCTGGGGTTCACCATTTTTAGGGGCCAGCATTCTGGGGCCCCTAAAAATAGAAACAGCAACTGAAATGTTGCATTCCAGTGTGTTCTGTCTACTACTCCTGGGAAGTTTTGAAACCTCCCAGCTAAGGGGAAGCTCCCTGCCGGCTGAAAGACAATAGTCTTCTGGCTGGTAGAGCCTCCCCCAGGCTGGGAGCTTTTAAAGCTCCCACCCTCAGCCTGTTCTAACTGAACATGCTCAGAGCTTCTGAGCATGCTCAGTCAGAGCTGGCTCAGGGCAGGAGAAGTAGCCTGTGGGGTGGCCGCTCCACTCCAGCAGCCAGGTAAGGGGCCCTGGGGGCTGGCCTTGGCTAGAGAAGTAGCAGGAGCTGGGAGAGCGGGGATGAGCCTGCTCCAGCTCCACAGGCCCTGGGGTGGCAAGGTGATCCAGGGCTGGGGCTGGGTCTAAGGCTAGCACATGGAATGGTGGAGTGGACTCTCTCCCTCCAGGCCGGCCCTGATTGGGGTCCCCCAGATACCCACAACCGCAGAGGGGTGCCGGGTGGGTAAGCGGCCCCATTTTCCCTTTACCTATAACCCCAGCCCCTCAACTCCCCTGCTCCAACCCTTCTCTGCTTCACCTCCTGCCCCTGCTCCCCTTCAACACCCCTGCCTTCTGCCCCGCCCCCTACCTCCTGCCACCACCCACCTCTTCTATGCCTCCATCCTGTCACCACCTACCCCTTCTCTTCCCCATCTCCTGCCTCTACCCCCCTTTACCACCCACATCTCCTCTCCCTGCCCCCACCTCCTGACATCCACCCCTTCTTTGCCGCCATGTCTTTCCCATGCCTCTCTTCACCATCCTGACACCTCCAGCCTCCTGTTCTCCCCTTCACTGCCCCCACCTCCTGTCCTTGCCCCTACCAGCCACCCCTTCAACACCCCCATCTCCTGCCCCTGCTCCATTCCTCCACATCCTGTGCCCTCACCCCTCCTGGACTGGGGCCCACATATGTGGGAAGGAGGCCCATCAATTAGGAACATTCCAGGGCCCACCAAATTATACTTTAACCCCTACACCCTCCCCTCAGAGGGGCATATTTCACTTTTTCACTCCTATGCGTTCTAGCAGGGGCATCGGTGGCCCAGGGAGGGACCTGGGGCATGGGCCCAGGCCCCACCCCTGGCCCCGCCCCCTTGTCGCAGCTGCCGCACCACCAGAAGTGGCTAGGCCCCGCATCCCTGGTTGGGGCCAGGGCTG
The DNA here is from genome assembly GCA_007922195.1 of Podocnemis expansa. Lineage (NCBI taxonomy): Eukaryota > Metazoa > Chordata > Testudines > Podocnemididae > Podocnemis > Podocnemis expansa. Next base: position 3,034,410 of record ML682021.1, on the reverse strand, counting down.
GAAGCAGCCATGGGGTCCCGCATCCCCGGCCAGGGATGGGGCCACCACTGCCATGGGTGGCCTGGCCCAGACTTCCCACTGCTCCCACAGGTGGCCAGGCCCCAGAACCCCAGCCGGGGCCAGGGCCGGAAGCAGCTGCGGGCAGCTGGGCCCTGGATCCCCGGCTGGGGACGGGGCTGCTGTGGCCACTGGCGGCTGGGTCCCAGATCTCCGTCCTGATTGGGCCGGAGATCTGGGGCACCGGCGCTGGGATTTGGGGCATGTGCCTCGGGTACCCAGCACCAGTGACGCCTCAGTGTTCTAGCATCACAGTCCGCCCAGTGGCATCTGGGAGACCATCTAGCCCCCTCTGCCATCCCACCCTTTGCTGGAGCCTCTACATGGCTTTTAATCCTGGCTTCCTGCCAAGGACAGTGCAGCCTGCCTGCTAGTGAGGCACCTTTCTGGCGGAGGGCTCCTCCTCTGGCTGGAGTGGTTGGTACACCCACCACAGGCTCCCATTGGGAAGTCCCCTGTCTTCAAGCATCTGATGAAGGACTCTCTTCCATGAAAACTCATGAAATGAATAAAGTTAGTCTTTAAAAGTTCCACAGGACTCCTTGTTTGTTTTGCTGGACTAGACTAACACAGCTACCCCTTTGGAACTTGTTTATCAATAAATGCACTAAAAATTAGTGTGGGTGAGCGGGCTTTCTCTGATGTACAAAAGTGTCTATAAGAATTATATTTTACTGATAATGGCTTGGAGAACAGGTTGTGTGTAAATTTTACTGACAGTTCTATCATCGCTACCAAATGAGAAAGTTAATAGGCTAAATGTATTAGGCAATAATATATGATTGCTTATATGCATTATTATAAACATCTACAAATTGCATGTTTCTGCTGGTTTATGGACACATTAAATATATTTCTTCATAACATTTCTAACTTTTGCAGTAGTGTGAATGCAGCTATATTTGCCCACTGAGAAGAATCCCCAAATTTATTAGTTATAAAATCAAATTTTATGCCACATCATAAATTAACACTAAAAAGAACAGGCCACATTGTGTCACACAGCAGATTAAAAAAAATGCCATAAAGTTAGCATACCTGGGCAGTGTATGTGTGAGGAATCCACAATAACAGAGCTGGTGTGGTGGTTCCTAAACCATTCATTCCTACACTAATAATGTAGGGCATGCAGAAAATGGCTTTCCTTGAGCCTCAAAGATGCTCTGCTACTGCATTGTTCCTTCAACTGATGGCAGTAGTAAATTGGAGCAGTTCTCTACTTACTCCAGGAGCTCAAAATTGCAAGAGTTCAATTGTGGCTTACTTCCCTCTTATCTTCACCCCTCCTAAACTGTTCTGTGTGCTCCACTGCCAGTGATCTGAATTTACAACTTGAGCAATGGTACCCACTTAAAACTAAGGGGCCAGATCTTTCAGCTCATGTATATAGATAATTGATATCATCAGAGGAACTGGCTCAGAATATCATTAAATGTGCAAAGACAACCTTACTTTAAGTTAAACAACAATTCTTTTGAGAAAGTGACTAAAGGTCAAAAGATTCAAAGCTAATACTGATGGCACACTACATTGATCTAGTTTTTTGCAGTGACATATTAAAAGGTTCCTGATTTTCCCCCTACAGGCATTAATGACTTGGAAGGTCTCTGGGGAGATTCCATGGGAATGATAAACTAATGAAAGGAAAAGGATGTTCTGAGGATGAGTCCAAAAGCTCTGTAGAAAGCAAAAGGGAAAAAAAATATTTGATTTATAAACAGAAGAGTACAGATATTGAAGCAAATGAAAAATAGATAATTCATAGTTGCAAAGAAACCACATCAGATTTAGATGTACACAACTACAGCATATAGAGTAATTTTATTTCACGATTATAACTAACAGTATAATGACTGCTCATGATTTGGTATATTGAGTACTGATTTCACAGTAAGTATTATAGTCAGTGTTGGTGGTGACCACTGTTCCCTTTAAGGCGCGCGGCAGCACGGCCGTGCACTTAAAAAAATCCTGCCACGCAGGCTTCTCCTGCCCCCGCACATGGGGCAGTTCAGGGCAGCAGCACGGCCACGGTTGGGGCCAGGCAGTGCTGGGCTGGGCCTGCCCCGCAGCTGGGGAACAGCCAGGAGCTGGAGGCAGCAGTCCCCAGGTCCTACAGCAAGGCCGAGAATTGGCCGGGGGCACCTGGGCTGGGCTGAGGATTGCACCTGGACACTGCACTCCGGCGCGTCTCCCCTTGGCTGGAGGAAGGGAGGGTCTGCAGGCTGGGGCCAGCTCTGCCACTCCTCCCCCCTCCCCTCCCCGGAGCCTGTGGAGGCTCCGCCCCTTCCAGCTGGGGCCGGGCCGTTTGCATGGCCAGGCCCCAGCCTCCAGCCTGGGCTCCTCCTTGCTAGCCAGCGCTGTGGCCTCCTGCCCCCTGCCCAGCTCTTCGGCCAGTGAAGGGGGCTGGAGGGGTTGGGGTGGTCAGGCAGCTGGTGGGGAAAGCAGGGGGCAGGGAGGGTGTGTGGGGAGGGGGGAGAAGGGGTCAGGATGGTGAGGCCTGGGGGGCTGAAGAGGATGGGGGGTTAGGAGGGCTGGAATGGGGGCAGGGAGCTTAGGGAGTCAGGACTGGGTAGGGCTACCAGGTGTCTGGCAAAAGGAGGACATGTCCTCCTTTTTGCCCTGCCATCCTCCAGGCATTTGGGATAAAGTGCAATTTGTCTGGCTTTTTGCCGGATGCCTGGGGCAGCTCCAGAGCCCGCAGCTCCAGAACATGTTCTTCTGTCCTTCAGCCAAGCAGCTGCAGCGCCTGGTGGGGTTGGGAATTTGCAGAGGATCTCTTGCTGGGCAGTCTTGCATGTCTATGGGCAGTGAAGAGGGGTGGCTGGGGGCGGGGTTGGCTGCAGCCAGGGAAGTGGTTTGGGTCTACCTTGTTGCTTCTTTCCAGTCGGCAGCTCAGGTCTGTTTCCCTCTCCCACCCCTCACCCCCATTTTGGGGAAGGCTTGCTCTTATTTTTCAGAGACGCTGGGGCTTTTCTTCAGCTTCATGGCATCTCTTACAGAGACCCCTGTGGTCCCTGCTTCACTTTCAGCTTTGCTGTCCTGCTTGGCTTACAGCTTCTGGGGAGGTTTCTTTCTCTAATGACTCAGTTAAGCCAGATCTTTATTCCTTCTAATGGGCATTGCCTTTTTGCAACAAATCTTTTGTTTACAGGTCAAGGAAAGTTCATTTTGGGTTGTGAGGATGTTTGAGTGCATGTGATTTTTCAGTTTGCTTCTCCTTTCCAAGATGAGATTAGTCTGCTATAGATGTATCTTTAAATTTTATTAAGATACACCAAAGTGCAAGTATTATACATTCTAAAGTAGCTACTGGGCTGGGCCTGATCCTATAGTTTAAATGAAGTCAATGGAAAATTTCATTGAGCAAGGATTGCAATATTTGTCCCTTTGTTAATAGTTTATCAAATCACAGAAAACAGCTTGGTTTTTCCTTCTGTATACATATTCTATGCTTATTTTTATTGTAGGGTGAGTTTCTTTTGGTATACTTAAGAAAAAACTGATCATTGCATCTGAGAATAGGTGCTGTGGTCTTGGGTGCAGCATTTGATACTCAAAACCATCTAATTTTACCCCCCCCCCCCCATTTGATGTGTATTTCACACAAAAGCACTTGGAAAATGTCAATGCTCATAAAACAGATATATTTCCATCTGTGGTTTATAGTAGACATAGTAGGATGTGATGTCTAGAAACTTGCATTTTAGGTAAAAGGTTATGTTTCAAGCAGGTCTGCACATAAGAACCAGCTGCTCTCATTTCTGATTGCTCCTTTCCTGTGTGTGTAAAACAGCTTGTCTGTGATTTTTTTAAATACTGCACAGTGAGGTTCAAAACTGAGGCTAGACAGGGATTTCCCTAGCCCCCCCCCCAGTTGTCAGCTAGTAACAGTTATACCAGATTAGTGAGCCTCCCCCGCACTCCCCCCTTCAATTTCAAGTGTTGGGGAGAATCCTGCTGACAGAGATTACTTTTCCTTTAGAAGCCAACACCTCAAATTCTGCTAGACTTCATGGAGTCAAAGGCCAGCCCCTCCGTGTGTCAAACAATGGGAGTGAAGGAACTTGCTGTGTTAAAACTGCTTTTAATCTTGTCCATAATTGCTACATTAAATTTATTGGAGGTGTGCTTCTGTTTGCAACTCACAATGTAAAAATATCAATCTAGATAGTAGTTCTGCAGTATGATTTTCCTTGCACCTTGATATAAATATTAAATACTGAATTTTGTAACTCCTTGAAGTGGCTGGCTTTATGGTTACTTTAATGTGAAGATGAAAAATACTTAAGCCATTCATTTGATATTCCTGAGCTGCTGTTCTTGCAATTCATCTCACACTGTAACTAGAGGCTAGACAGATTTCTCTGGAGTTGGGTGATCAATGGGGCAAGTATTTGGGGAGGGGGGCACTAGCTGGGTGGGTGAAGGGGCCAGGGCTGGGCCCCGGATGTGTATGTGTCCTCCAATGTCCCCCTTTTTGTACTTCTCTGTCCTCCTTTCCATGCTTTGGTATCTGGTAACCGTAGGATTGGGGAAATTCTTCAGCTTTCTAAACAAGAGATATAGCAAAGAGTAAGTGCCATTCATACCCTAAAGTCTGAAAATCCTCACATGGGAAACAACAAGTGCATGGTGCCAAAATGTCCCTTAAATAACTAAATAAAGCTGTGGGGGTAAAAAATCTCTAAAAATCAGTTGTATATTTCCTGAAAGCTAGTGTGGATGTGACTTAAGTGGAGTAACTGAACAGTGAGAATGTTTGAGTATGCTAACTCTGTGACTTCAAAGAACCTGGAACATGTTTTCTCCAGAATCCTGTAAATTACAACAATTCATAACAAAACAAACAAGGAGTCCTGGGGTGCTTAAAGACTAACAAATATATTGATTGCATGAGCTTTCATGGGAGAAAAGCCCATTTCATCAGATGCTTTGAAGAACAATTCATAGACATCTTAGAGTTGTAATGGAGATATCAGATAAGTACTTGTTTTAAATATAGTAACAGCCAAAAGACTGGGAATCAAAGGCAGCCATGAGATTATTCTCTTCATCATGCATGCTAATCTGTCCATCAGAAGAAACCATAATGCACTGAAGTGATATGTATTTTGGTAGAGATTTCCTCAAGTTGAAATGTAGCCCCAAAATAATGGGGCAGGTAAAGATACAAGGGACTGAAAATAGGCTTTTAAGAAATACTGTAGCCTTATCTCAAAGCAGCTAGAAGCCCATTGTTTTGATTTCAGCTGTGTTTAGCACCCTTCTTGTATCAGCATTTTCCTGAAAAGAGATGTCTGGAATCTTTTTGATTTTTAAAATTTCAATAGAATTTACCGCTCTGGGACCATCAAGACATCTTAAATGCTGCCAATTTCCAAAGGGGTAGCTGTGTTAGTCTAGTCCAGGGGAAAAAAACAAACAAACAAACAAGGAGTATCCCACGAAAGCTCATGCAAAAAATAAATCTGTTAGTCTTTAAGTGCCACACGACTCCTTAAGGGTCTTAAATGCTGTCAGTGATAATTAGCTGGCTTCCCTGTGAACTGTAACTGCATGTAGAACACAGAAGATGAGGGGATTAGGCAGAATTGTGACACCTAGGATCTGGATTGAATATAACTTTGGTATTGGGTTGTTTGAAAGCCATGGATTAGTTTCTTTTGATTGTATAGCAATTTGTGTAAATGTTAAATAACTTGGGTGTTTTTATTAGTAAAAAACAACTTTAAATAATTTTTATTAATTTTTCATTGGTCTAGATTTTTCAATAATTTTTGTTGCATGAGTTTGCACACAAATTTTATTCAGAAAAAGTTTTGCACGTGGGTTGAAAATTTTGCACACAAGCTGCCAAACCTTAGAGGGAACATAGGTGGTGACAACTGTAATTAACTTTTCCCATTTGCTACAACTTTGCCAATTAACTATTCAGGAGGAACTTTTTCATGCTATTCTTTGTCTCAGGTTAATTTGTTTCTCAGGTTCTAGGAAACATGGATGAGTAGCTGAAAGAATGAGCTTAGGGACAAACAGGTAATTTTGACAATTAAAAAAAAAAGAATTCCTAGTTCTTCCTTTGAAAGAGCCATAGTTCCTCTGTGGTTTGAGGCAGGATCTTGAATTTCAAAGGATGATGGTCCTAGGGTCAGGAAGATGCCTTTTTTCCCCCTGGTTGTTATTATTATTATTATTATTATTATTATTTTAAATTTACCCAGGTTGGCCAAGTTATATATTTCCAAAATTTCCTTTTATGCATGCTTAGTAGAGCCTTGCTGCCAAAGTCTGCACATTTTCCATCTGCACTGAGCATTTTTCATCTGTACGGAGCACCATTTTACAATCTAAGAGATCTGACAAAGTTATTTCTGGCAGAGCTGGAACTTGAGACTCAGTCTCTAGCTCATTAGGCCTAAATCTCTTTGACAACAATGTCAAGAATGAATGTGAAAAATATGTCTGGCTATTTGGTCTCTAACCAGCAGACCACGCTCCTCTTTATAGTTGGACTAGAACTCAATATCCAAATTCCTAATAATCCTCTGCTGCCTAGTAGAGAACTGTGTAATGCACTGACAAATTGTCTCATTCCCAGGTAGTGGGTGGTCAACACAAAGGGTAAAAACCCATTACCCTATCAGTTATTAAGTTATCTCTAGTGGTAGATTCACTTGTGTTGTTGATGTACAAGTCAGATCTCCAGCACTCATGTGTACCCTTGATGGAGTCAATGAAGCTCCCTAGGATGATCATCTAGGTTATTTCATTTTTTGTTATTTACTATTTGTATCACAGTAGATCCTAGAGGTTCCAGCTAGAATCAGCGCAAACAGGAATCCCTGGCCATCTGGCTAAGACCAGTTTTTCTAGATACTGTTTTGGGAAAACACTCTTTGCTCTGAAATGCTTCTAAATAGATAAAACTGTAAAAAGGTATGAGAGAAAACGAAGACCAAGACAGGTGAAATGACTTGCCCAAGGTCACACAGCAGGTCAGTGGCACAGCTGAAAAAAACAGAAGCCAGATCTCCTAATTCCCACTCCTGAATTACTGTTCTGTCTACTAGATAATGTTAAAACACCCAGGTACTGTGCTCAAAAGCTATATTAAAAGAACATAAAAGTTGGAAAGTCACATGCTCAAAGATTAGGAAGTTAAGCTTGCCTGTGCAACTTTAATTCAGTTCTTCTGTGTAGAGGTGCATATTCATGTTCTCTGAGACCCTGCCTCATTCAGCACATTAGATGGAACATGAATAAGACACAGAACCAGCAGGAGAGTAAAAGGGAATCTGTTGTGTTCATGCAATTGAACTGAAAGCCAGCAGAGAAGGATTTTATTTCTGACTGCTATAGACTTCCTATGTAATGTTGGGCAAGACTATCATAGCACACACTGAGAAAGGAACTGAAATACCTTTACCAGAGCATGGCACTTTCTCCCATTTGAGTGTTTGACTTGAAACTTCAGCATTCTTTTACATCACTTTTTGTACATAGTCTGTAACACAAAAATTACATTAATAGAGCGCTAACGTTGCAAAGTCAAGCTGTAAAAAATTAGAAAATGACAGAATTTAAGGTTGCCCCTGTAGTCTTAAATTGGTCCCCACCTTGGTTTATGCACTTTGGTACAGTCATTAATTACCTAATCACATGCTATTTATCCATAGGCCCCAGCATCACTCAGTGCATATGACTGAGGTGCTAGAATTTTCAAATAAAAGGTTATTGATTTTTTTTGCAACAGTTTCAAAAAACATATTTTCCTCCATGCTTCATTTTTAAAAGTAACTGAACTATTTTGGCTTTCAGGAAAAATAAAAGCCTGAGGCAGACACAATACAGGAAATTTCAGCCTAATTGGGTTAATGTTTGGTAAAGATTTATGCACTTGAAAACAGGAGCTTTGCTGGCCCCCCAAAAGGATCAGGACCTGGGCCCCACCCCCACCCTTCCCCAGAGCTCAATAAAGACCAGGGGCCTGATCTGGCCCAGGGGCTTAATTTGGCCCCAGCCACTGCTGGCAAGTGACCCAGAGCTGGATCCAGCCCCTTGACACTGCCAGCAAGCAGCAGGAGGCTCAGAGCTGGATCTGGCTCCTAGCATATCCAGCAAGTGGCCCAGAGCTGGCTCCAGCTATTGCCATTGCTGGTCAGCAGTCTGGAGCCAGATTTGGCCTCTACACCTTTCAGCAAGCAGCAGGCAGCCCAGAATTGGCTCTGGCTCCTGCTGCTGTGCTGCCTGCGAGGCACAGCAGTCGGCCACTGTCCGGATCCGGCTCCTGCCACTGCCAGTCAACAGCAGGCAGCTGGAGCCGGAGCTGGAAAATGGCCTGGGCAACACAGGGCCCAAACTTTGTGGGCCCAGTGGTAGTGACGGCCATGATGGGAAGAATTACATGTTCTTAAAAATAGTTAATGCTTCCCATCTGGCTAATTTCAGCTGCCAGGGATCAGTTAAATGCACTCTGGTTACTCCCACATTCCTTTGCCACCCAATTTATACCAGGCTCAAGTATACAGAATAGTCTAAAAGCTTCTCTTGGTACTAAACCACTGGAGGACTCTAGGCAGTGGAAGTCATCTGCTGCAGGGGCATTGCTAGCGCTCAGCACAAGCCTCAAGGGTCCCAAACAGTGCTCGGAGTCTCGCCAAGGGCCAGCAGCACAGGCTCAAAGAGCCTGCACAACCCCAGAGTTGGCAGGTGGTGGCAGCTGGCCCCAGCCAGCTGGGATCCATGGCCAGCAGGCAGCGGCAGGCCAGCTGGGATGGGGGCTGGCAGGCCAGGTGGGGTGACAGCGGCTTGGGCCCAGAGGCCAAAATGGGCTTGGGGGCTGGTGTGGAGGGGGGCAGGTCCTGTGCCCCAAATGTTTTTGGGGGGCAGCAAGCCCCTGATCTGCCAGCTAGTAAAAGTGTCTTTAGGGCTGCTTTGAATGCTTGGATCACTGTAAAACAGACTTAATGGAAAAAGATTGTAGCCCTTTATTTATGAATTTAGAAAATAGCATCTATATGATGTTTACATATAAAAGGACCCTTGCACCTACAAATGCCACAAGAATATTAAACTGATAAATCTTGAAATGAGTGAAAAAAATATAAAGATACAAAATACATGTGTTCCAAAAATTCAATTCACTATCTCCAAGATAGTGTACTCTTATAAATATTAGATGTTATGTGGCATAATATGAACAGAAGAAAGCCACCAGTGTATTTATATATGTAAATTATATTCATCCTCAAAAATCCAATGAGAACAAATAAATACAATAATTCAACATCAAGTAAAAATGAGACTTCGATTTCCTTAGCTAAGAAAGCTGACTCTGGATCTTCTAAAATACTATCATTACATTCTAAACTGTCACCCAAAATTGTTTTTTGATCATATAAAAGCTCTTTTTCTAATTGTCAGTTGTAGACAAAATGCTCCCCCACTGTTCAGCTCCCATGTTTGGTTTTATGAACCCTAGGAGAGGGAAGAAAAGAGGATAAAGCTAGTCATAATTGTTTACCACAAATATTTAAATTATCATGGTCCAGTTTTGTTTATATTTTTATACAGCTTTTTTCTGACATAACTTGTTTGGCACATGAAAAACACATACACTCATACATAACTATGAATGTATATGCATTTTATATATATGTAAGTATATACTGTGGACAAGACACATCTATATCTAAAAGCAAATTCTTTCTAAAATGGAGATAAGGTTGAGACTCCGCATGACTTATTTAAGAGTACAAAAACATAATTGCACAGTAAGAGTTGTTTGGTTGTCTTAACTGATACCTTAACATTGTTGAATTTGTTTGCTGTATTATCTTAACTCTGTAGTTTCTATGTGAGATATGTGAGATAATTACAACATTGCTGTAATGGTTTTTCCTGTAAATTGGTGATATATATTCTCACTCTTAAAACCATTTTAATGGTGATTTAGGCTTCAGAAGTTACTGATTTTTAAGAGCTGTTAAAAATGTCAACATAAACATTAAGTAGAAAACCCCCAAGATAATGCTCCTCTGTGATATTTCAAATGATTTGAGGTATATTGTACAAAATTTAAAACTTAAAATAAAATAGACAAAACAAAACAATGCACAGTCACTGGCATACCAGAACAGCACAAAGAACTGAAATAATAGCCAGTTAGGTTGAATTTATGGCAACTTTTCCTCACCAGAGCAGTGTGAAGCAGCTGAAAAGTGTATGGGTACATCTAGACCAGAGCGGTCATACATGCGGCTTGTGGGCTGAATGTGGTCAGTGAACCTCCTCCATGTGGCCCATAACTGCACTCAGCAGGACCACACTCTCTCCCTAAACAAGGAGAGTGGTTCCACATACCCAGCACTCCATGATTCCACGAGCGCGTTGGGTCTTCAGACACTGAGTGCTGTGTATGGGAGAATGCATTCTGCAAGATCACACTTCCCCTAACACAGAGAGAAAAGTATCACAGAGTGCAATTGAGCAAACACATCACTCTGATACCACAAGAGAGCTTTTCTTTTTTGATTCATGGTATGTATAGCCCACCTGAAGTACAATTAAGGCAAATCTGGCCCACCATAGAAAATCGGTTTTACCCCGATCTAGACTTTATTGGTTGAGAGGTTTGTATTGTAGAGCTTGGTATTATGTAGAAGTGGTAAGTCAGTCCCCAAGTCCCTGTGAATCCTCTTTTTAAGGTTTCCTTTTATTCTTCTTTGTTTCCCCTGGCAGTTCTCTCTTGAGGCACATTGGCCCTAAGGCAGCAGACCCACGGGGCTCCTTTCAAGGACAGATGTCTAAGCTAGTATGCAGCCATGAAGCATGTAAGAAGCAATGAGAGATGTAGTTTGGTCAAGTGGTCTCCTAGGCTATGTCCACACATACGTCATTATTTCGAAATAACCCATTTCAAAATGAGTTATTTCAAAATAAAGTCCTTATTTCAAAATAAGTTAATTCAGATTAACAGTTTGTTAATTTGAATTAAGGGAAAGCCTGCTTTCGAAATAGCCATTGTTTTGAAATGGTTATTTCGAAACAAGGCCATTTGGATATGTTGTTTTGAAACAGTTGTTTCGAAACAATGGTGTTGTTTTGAAACAACGTGTCTGAACGCCATTGTTTCAAAACAACTGTTTCGAAACAACAGCTATTTCGATTAGATACGAGGTTTAACGGATTCAAAATAACAGCCATTATTTTGAAACAACAGGTTCTGTTGTTTCGAGATAACAGTGCGCTGTGTGGACATGCCGTTTCTTATTTTGAAACAGCCTCTGTTGTGAGAGCTCTTATTATATGTCCAATAGTGAGACCAGTGAGAGCTCTTATTATATGTCCAATCACTCTCATACCAAAAAACTACAACCCATAGAACTACTTTATACAAATTAACTGTAGAGAAAAGCTATCTTACACTGCTACAATTAACTGAATTATCACTGATGTCAGAGTGGTCCCACCAAAGAGTTACCTAAACTGTTGATTTGGGTTTATGCATAGCTGATATAATCATTGCAATTAAATACAATTGTTAATAATTAAGCTTAACTACAACCTATTTCCTTCAAATGCAAACTATAAAAAAGATTCCAATAAGATATTAACTAATTTTGCAAGTTTGAGATGCCTATTTAATTCTGTAAAGAGTCTTTGGGACAAATAAGAGATTCCTTCACCTCTTAAAGGTCCTAGTTTGTAATTAATTTTAACTCACAAACTAATTAGTATATTACTTGTAAATTCTTATAAATACATACTCTGAGTAAGTGTTGTAAATCAGGGAGGATAAACTACAATATTCTATCAAAGAGGTTTAATCTTTACTTAAACTGCAGAATGGAACTCAACCTTACATAGGGAATAGCAACCAGAGCCTTCATAATCTAGCTGCGTATATCTACAATCAGGGGAATGTGTCTGTATAGTTGTTTTGTTTCAGAAATGATATATGAGAGACCAAATATCAAAGCACAGTGATGTGCTCCATTGATTATGTGAAATTAATAGAAGTAAAAATCCATGTAAACCAGACCCAAGTTCTTACAAGTCTTTACTATCAATTGTAGCTCCATTATTTGATTATTTAGATTGGAATGCACATTAAAAAACAACTTATCCAGATGTACCAGTAAGCCATACCATGACTTTAAGAGGGTCAACAAAAGTAATAAAGCATAACTGAAGTGCAGTAGTAGAATTCAATTTAGCCCAGTAATAGCAAAAACGGGAAACTAAAAAATTGAATACCTTCTCCTACCATTCAAGAATTGCCTAGCTATATAATTTCTCACCTCCCACCCTCCTGTCATTTTTAATGCCTAATGGATTGGAGAGGGATTACCTTATTGGGACCATACTTGAGAGTAAACATTTGCAGAATCTGGTCTCAGTGTTTCATTTTTGGCTTCAGTAGAAGAAGCCATTGATATGTTTTATTTGCAAGCATATTCTGAATGATAAGGTGGAAGTAAATCTGGATGAAAGTGATCACAAAATGACAGACTTAATTATTCTAAGGAAAGGAAAATGAGAGATCAGCAAAACAAGTACAGTAGATTAAAAAAAAAAAGCAGAATTTAACAAACTCAAGGAACTGGTAGGTAATAAGTTCCCAGGGGAAGAAAATTTAAGGCATGAAGGACTTCAAGAGAAATGGCAGTTTCTCAAAGAGACATTAAAGGCACAACAGAAAATTAATATACAAAGGAAAGATAGGAAGAAGAGTAAGAGGCCAATATGACTCCATCAGAAAATCTTTATTGACTTGAAAATGAAAATAAAAAAGGAATCCTACAATAAATGTAAACATGGACAAAGGATGAGGAGGATGACGAAAGAATCGCACACACATATACAAACAAAATCAGAAAGGCTAAGGCACAAAATGAGTTACATCCATCAAGGAATATAAAAGGCAACAAGAAGTAGTTCTATACATCAGTTAGGAGCAAGAGAATTACAATGAATAGTGCAGGTCCTCTACTTAGCAGGGGAGGAAAGCTAATAACTGAGGAAATGAATACAACAGAGGTATTCAATGACTACTTAGTTTTAGACTTCCCTAAAAATGTTAATAGTGACCAGATACTAAATGCAGGTAATATTAACAACAGGAAAGGAACACCAGCCAAAACAGGCAGGCTATGTCTACACTGGAGAGCATTTTGAAAAACCTTTTTTTCAAAAAAAAATATTGTGAAATATATTTGAAATAATTATGCTGAAATAACTTTTTTCAAAAATGCTATTTTGGGAGAATGGTCCAGGCTCATTGTCCCAAAATGCCGTGGCTTTTTTTTTTTTTTTGAAAGTGAAAGTCTACACCCAGACTTTCTTTAAAAAAAAAAAAAAGGAATGGCAATGGAAAAGATAGCCAGGCTTTTTTGAAAAAAGCATTTGCCGAGTCCCACGATGGCTTTTTTTGAAAAAGCTATCTCAAAAAGCTTTTTTAAAAAAAATGTAACCAGGTTTAGCGTTGCCAAAGAAGCACACTGGTATTTCAAGATACCAGCATGCTTTTTTAAAAAAGCTAAACCCAACAGCATTTTTGAAATAAAAAGCCTCTTTTGAGATAGCTTTTTCAAAAAAAGTCATCTCCAGAAGCGGCAAAGGCTTTTTTTGAAAAAGCCTGCCTATCTTTTCCATTTCCTTTCTTTTTTTTTTTGAAAAAGAAAGTCCGGTGTAGACTTTTACTTTTGAAAAAAAGAAAAGCCATGGTATTTTGGGACAAGGAGCAGTCCCCGGACCGTTGTCCCGAAATAGCAGTTTTAAAAAAAGTTATTTGGAGATAATTATTTCAAATATATTTTGAAATAATATTTTCGAAAAAAGTTTTTTCAAAAATGCTCTCCAATGTAGACTCAGCCACAGAGAACAGGTTAAAAAATGTTGAGATAAATTAGAGGTATTCAAGTCAGTACAGTGTGATAAAATTTGTCCTAGGGTATTTAAGGAATTAACTGAAACAATTGAAGAATTATCTGAGAAGTCAGGAATTATCTTCAGTAACCCATGGAGGACAAGTAATGTCTCAGCAATTGGATAAAGGCAAACGCAGTACCTACCTTTAAAAAGAAGAACAAAAAATGACAGGGGAGTTACACAAGCACGAAGATCCCTAGGGATACCTGGAGTCATATGGCATGTTCACAACACCTGCCTTTTGGGTGAAGCAGCCTTATCTGTTCATGCTGTAGGTCAGTTCCCTGAATTCACCACCCTCTGGTAAGCGAAGCCCTGCTTCCTAGGCCTCTGCAGAGATTGCTCCCTCTGTCTATGTAAATGAATGGCACACACCAGTCCCAGAGACCTCCCAAAGCATTCTCTCTGCTCTTTAGCACCTTAACCACTTAATAGTCACAGAAACACCAGGCTGGCTGTTCCCAAAAAGAACAGTATGCCTCAGCTTTGTAAAGGAAGTTTAAAGATGGAGTAAGTTTGGTCTGGAAGTTCTGTGTCTGAGGCTCTGTGTTTGCTTAGACAAGTTTATTAAGGCATAAGTCAGGAGAGCTAGGGGTTTAGATTGATAAGAAGGTAGACTGTTTCTATAGATACAAGAGGTAATCCACAAAGGTTGATTCTAAGACAATCCCTCCTGTCTGAACCCTGATGGGAAGCTATCACCCTAGTCTAGTAAACAGGTTGGCAGGGGCTAGGTAGCTGAGGGGTCAAAGGAGTCTGACCACTCTCATTGGTCAAGGATAGTAACTGTTACCCAAATAAGCTGTAAACAACAACAGAGGCGGGCTAACTATATGCTGCCTATTAAGTATAATCTAATTATGTAACCTGCATATGAAAAGTAGTAATACCATGTAGGGATTTTAGGCATGATGTAACTTGTTGTATTATGCATGAGCTTGTTGTATTATGTATATTGTATTTTGCATGTTAGAAGGTATATGTGACCAGTAACCCCTACACTGGGGGTTCTTGCTCAGAGAGGCTAGCTTCTCTTTGCTTCCCTCTGATGCAGTTCCTTTTATTATTCAGCTGAATAATAAACTCTGAACCACACCTCGTTCTCTGCTCATTGGAGTCTCGGCTGGGAACGGGTCTGCTTCATTGGGGAGGCTCTGGTGTGCCTCTTTCTGAACTTGAGGGCCAGAGTTAGATTTTTCCCCCACAGCTTCCAAGATTTATTTCAGGACCAGCATTTTGCTTACCACTATGGAACTAAGCTATATTTATAGTGAAAACAAGAATGCATTTATTATCAGGAGCTAATGAGTAAAGGTATTGGAAACAAATAATTATGTTTAAAAATCATAGCATGCTTTCTAGAGCTGAAACTTACCCAACAGGTTAACCTCCTGCCCAAAGAAGTGTATCTCACTCAAAATCCTCTGAACTTTTTTCAACAAAGCTGGTTGAGGTACTGTTTTCGTAAATATGCTTTTGGTTTACTTCCTAGATGCAGCTTTATCTAAGTGTCTTCTTTGCTTTCTAGAAACACTTGCAAGTTCATTGTCTTTACTCTCAGACAGATAGCCATCCGTGGCTTCTTTTTTTCCTGTGTGTTCCTTTCCTAATGACTTTGCATCTCTATGTTAACATTTGATTTCATATATACTAAATGAACATCCATTGTGTTAGCTTGCAATGCTTAATTTATACCCCACTACAGAGAGAGATATTTCTTATCTCCTGCCTGGATGAAAACTTGTTTTTCACCTTGGCTGGTAACTAATATTTCAAAACAGAACTTTTAAAAACCCATTTTCAGTACATATGCATAACTCCTTAATACAAATTATAAAACAATACACTCGTAAGTACAGAGAGTAGGGGCTTTTTAAAGTGCCCTGTACTCTCCTCCTGCTGACTGGGAGTCAGTCTGCAGCAACCAGCTTCCTGGCCAGTCCTGGCATACAGTTGGGAGCTGGGCTGTGGTGCATTCCTCCCCTTGGATTTTGCACACAGCTGGGACCCAAGATGCAGCTGCAAGCCTGCAGTCCTGTCAGATGCACAGTAGGAGCCAGCTGCTAGCCTCCCACCTTCTGCCTGTGTGCCTGCATCCTGCCCTCCCAACTCCTGCTCAGTGTCTGCTCCCCCTACAGTCAAGACTCACCATATCTGAAGAACAACCTGACTCTTAAAATTAGAGCCTTCCCTCCATTTAATAGACTTCATCTGCCAGTTTCCAGTTGGTCCTACATTTAGCTGACTGCACCTACCTGCTACCTCCACTTTCACTTAGTTCTAGGTCTATGTGCTCCTGTATTAACAGTCACTCATCTCTAGTAGAACTTTGTGAGGGTGTGATATACTTTCCATAGTTGTTAGATATAAAGCAGCCAATGTGCAAACGAGTTCAGCAGTCTCAAAAGAATTAAAAGGAACCCCAGAAGTAAGAAGACAAGGGAGCTAGAACTGTCTCTAACCATGAGCTTAATAATGAATGGGAATTAAAATACATTTTTACTATGGGAAGAGGAAGAAAACTAGTCTGTTTGGTTTGTGGGCTTTTGTGTTTTTGTGCTGAAGAATTACAATTTGAAATGTCACTACAACACTAATCACAAAGACCTTCGTGTAAAATATCCCATTGGTTCTGATGTAAGATGAGCATACGTTGCCAGGAAAGAAAATGTACTGCACAGCCAGCAGCTATTATTTGTGAATAAATGTGAGCAAAGCAGTGCTGCAACTGTTGCTTCCTATGGGGTAGCTCTATTGTTGGCCAAAAAAGAGAAGCTTTTTACAGATGGAAAGGAATTTGTGATGCCTGACCTAAAAATAGCAGCCAGAATGCTGAGCGACAAGCACATTGAAACCGAATTTAAAGACATATCTTTGTCAAATAGCACTATGACAAGATGTGTTAAACAACTTTCTAAGAATGTAAAGATCAAGTAGCTTTGCATGCCTCCAAGTGCATTTTCTTTTCACTGGCTAGGATGAATCTCATACCTCTGATACCACACAGATCATAATTTTCATTTGAGCTGTCAGGGAAAATGTTGAGGTCATTGAAGAAATGTGCAGGCTTCTGAAACTCATGACATCATAAAAGGGACAGATTGTTTTGCTAACTGAAAATCTGGACTGAGGAAAGCTGGCTAGTATCTGCAGAGATGGTTCACCTGCATTGAGAGGCAGACATATAAGGTGTCCTCTCTTTGTTGAAGCAGTTTCTTGACTGACCACTGTTAAAAACCTTTCATCATTCATCAAGAGGAATTGTGTGGGAAAAGTTTGAATCTCACCCTGTGACGATGTTGTGCTGAAATGTATAAACAAAATTTGTATAGTGCTTTAACTAAGTGAAAATTTGGACAGTTTGTCATGATGTGGAAGAAAAGTACAGAACTGTTGCTGCACTGTGAGGTCTGATGCTTTTCCAAAGGTAAAGTTCTTTCTTGCTCTGGAAATTGAAGAATAGTGTGCTTCAGTTTCTGACCGAGATCAACGAATTGTCTGCATGACTTGCAGACAGTGGGTGAATGACTTGGTATTCCTAGTTGATATTACTGCTCACCTCAATACTTTGAATCTGAAGCTTCAGGGAAGCAACAAACTTTTCACAAACAGGTGTGATTATGTTGTTTTCCTTAAAATGGGGTGTCACAAAATACACATCTCCACACCCTGGGTTTTGATCTGTATGACTTTCCTGTTCACTTATATACTGGAATTGTATGATTTTTTGACAATTACACCATGCAATGCTTCTTTATAGATGCTAATTACCTATTCTACATGATTTCTATGATGATATGTTTCCTACAACTTCATGCATGTGAACAAATGTGTAACATGCTTTCCATGGCTCAGAGATGGGGGAACAGACAGAGGTCTCCCAGCAGCAGTGAGCAAACAACTACCAGAAAGAGACAAGGTAGAAAAAGGGAGGTGTCTGTGAAAAGACAAAGGGATCACCTTGGCCCAGAAAGCGAGTGGGTTGAGCAGGGAGATAAATAGAAACAACTGGAAAATTGGGGGGTATTTTGCTTGGTACTCTCCATCTTGAAACAACTTCAAGCAAGACTTGGGCCCTGCCTGATCACAGGCAGAGACTGGCTGTGCAAAAATCTAATAGCTGAATACCTTGAGCATAAACTTGTTTGGACTATGAGGTTAGTTTAAGTAGAGCTATTAGGACAGTATGCATGTTTTACCTTTTACTTCCTTGTGCTCACTCCTGACTCATTTATATTGTGATTCTGCCATGATTGGCCATATTCTTACTTAGAATTATAGTCTTATCAATAAACTAGTAGCTGTTTTCTCTAAAGCTATGTCATCTTTAGAGGGTGTGAGTAAAGAAGGATGGGCACAATCCATTTCTTTGTTAAATGAACAGACTTGAGTGTATGGTAGTTGGGAGTGGTGCCCAATCTCTGTAGACAGTGGCTCCTGGTGTAGTAACTGGGGCCGGAGTGTTTGCTGTGGGACTGTCCCTTGAGTAACCATGGAGCATATTACCCACTGCCTGGGAATGATTGCATGTGAGAGGCTAGACTGGACTGACTCAGGAGTGAGTGGTCAGTTGGCAAAAAGGGGTAAATCAGGGTTCAGGACTGGGAATTGGGAGGTCACAGAGGCAGACTGGACCGCATCTGCAGAGCGGCCTGTCACATGGGGCTCCAGTTTCTTATTGGTCAGCTAGTTTGCAGGAAGCTTGAGAATTTTGAGCATCTGAGAGATCACTGGGAAATGGAATTGACATAGCCAAGTATAAGAGTACAGTTGAAGCACTGTTGCACATTTTTCAGTTCCGATTTAGGCAGTTTGAAGCAGGGGAGAACAATGTGGCTCTCTTTACAAATCCATTTATGTTTCCCAACAACAAGATTGGTTCACTACAGGAGAAATTGCAATGGGAAATTATAAATCTGAAGGCTGAAGGGCCAATTTACTGAACTTCTAGCCATTCACACAGCAGTGGATATGATTTAATTTTTGTGAATGCTTCAGTGACACGTTCATTCTCTTGCTCAGTGACGTGTTTTCCACTTTGGGAGTACCTAGTGGTGCAAGCAATCATTTTCTGCCATGAAACTGATCAAAACCAAAAACTGTTCCTGCCTTACAGACAGTGGTTAATGTATAATTTGACAGGCTTCAGAACCCTCCTAATTTCTGGGCCCCACTGTCAACACACCAACCCCTCTTTTTGTCCCCCTTACCCAGCTGGAGCTGCTTCTTGGTCAGGCCACTCCCATCCTGAGCACACATCTGAGCATGCTCAGGGTGGGAGATGTGAAAACTCCCTCAGCCTGGCTGTAGCTCTCAGGCCAGGGCAGGGCAGAACATGCGTTCCACCTGATTTTTCTATTTTTGGAGGACCAGGAACTCTTGCCCCTCAAACTTGTGGGTGTTCTGGGGTGTTCTGGCTTACTTTAACACCTGCTTACAGACACAAATTTGAGTGGCCTGATGCCATTGACATTGAAAAGTTAGCTTTGGTCTTCTGTCAGAGAAATCACATTAGGCCAGAGTGGCATGAAATGAACTGTTTTTAACATTTACTTTTTTTAAAAAAATGTTTTTTTTTAAATAAAGCTGTTTTAACAGTTTAATTTTTTAAAGAAAATTAAATTATTTAAAATTTAAAATTTGTTTTGCACTGAATTTTTACTTTTAAATATGGATAAGGTAAGGGGATGGACAGTAGGCTTACAAAATCTGCTAATGACAAACTGGATTGGGTTGCAAGTACTTTGGAGGACAAAATAGGAATTCAGAAGCACCTTGACAAATTGGAGAATTTACCTGAAAGCTATAGGATGGTATTCAACAAAGACAAGTGTAAATCATAGTTATTCTTTTACAGTCTTGCCTAGGAGTTACCGTTAAGACACTGAATATGAGCATGAAAATAAGAGAGGAGAAGAAAGACCTTTGAATCACAATTATGTGCAATACAGCCAGTAGACAGTGTGACAAAGCAAATCCAATCAAGAGGGGAAAAATAATTGAATTTAGAGGGTATGGCTCTGTTCTGAGAGTAAATACATTATTTTTCATTCCTGCACAGCAGAGCTACGTAACCTCTCATTGCACAGATAATATATTAGACAGACAAGTCTGACCTGCAGTGTTCTCATAAAAACTCTACAATGAAAATTACATAAGAACAAAACTAAGAGTTCTCACTGAAGGCCAGATTTTTAAATATGTTTAGGTGCCTAAAGATGTAAGTTGGCTAGGGACAGAGACACAAAGTCAACATAGGCAGTCACCCCTGCAATTTCTAACTTTAGGCATCCTGACATAAAGTGGAATCCATACTCCTAAATTAGGGGCCCAGCAACCCTTATACAATGCATTGGGAGAGGTGGTACCTAATGATGGGATCCACAAATGCCAGTGTACTGTTCAAGTAATCCCTAAACTAATTGCTTGGAATTTCTGCGGAAATACCTAAGCCCCACTTCTCTGAGGGAGTGAGGCACTTATCTCCCTTTAGGATTCACAGCTGTTAATGCTTTCTTTGAGTTAAGCTGCTAAACCAGGTCAGTCCTTCCTCACAAAAAAATCCTAAGGATGAAGAAGTACATTTCCCTCTCTCATATCCCCAGCTAGAACACTTAAGGAAAATGAAGGTTCAAATCCATACTCTTCTTTATTTCTGGCAGGGACTTGAATCACAGTCTCCCATAACCCATGTAAGCATTCTAGTCACTCACTCTGTCTACATTACAGAAACTTAGTTTGAACTTGTTAGCTTGAGCTAATAAAGTTTGAAGTTAGTTTGAACTAACTTTGGGTTAGTTTGAACTAATTTCAAATTTATTACCTTGAACTACTGTATTAAGTTTGAGGTTAGTTCAAACTAACCTCAAACTTAGCTTGAACTAACAATGTGGACTAGTTCAGACTAACTGCCCTTAGTTCAAACTTTTAAAGTTTGAACTAAGGGTTAGTTTGAATTTACATCATGCTTAGTTCGAACTAACCACTAGTACTTACTAGTTCGAACTAAACTTTCATTAGTTCGAACTAAGGAATTTCTTAGTTCGAACTAATGAAAGGCTAACATATACAGGGACCAATTTAGTTCAGATTGGCTATGTCTACACTTAGAAAGTTATTTCAAATTAACTTAATTCAGACTACTTAATTTGAACTAATAATGATTGGTTCAAATTAAATTAATTCAAACTAACATGGCCCCACTAGGAAAACCAATTATAATTAGCATGTCCATGGGTAGGACTTGTTTGTTTTAATTAAGAGAGGGGCACCATGGGAGGTGTGGCAAGATGGCCCGAAGAAGGGCCATGTCCCCACCCAATATATAGAAAGAAGAAGGCATTCTGGGAGAAAGAAGGTCAAAAGCATTCATTCGAACTAATGGTTAGTTTTAATTAACATGGCTACACTGGGTTAATTTGAACTAATAAGCTTGAATTAACCCTTATTTTGAAGTTAAGAAAGTTTTTATCCTTTTGAAGTATGCTTTCATTAATTCAAACTAAGGAGTTCCTTAGTTTGAATTAAAGCCAGTGTAGCCATGCAATAATTTAATTCAAATTAATCCTCATTAATTCAAATTAAGTGGTAAGTGTAGACATACCCATTAAGCCTCCTTAATTCAAGTTAAATTGGCAGTGTAGACATAGCCTCAGAGTCCTAGGGGAGTCTTCTCAGTCCCTTCCATTGAAGCTGTTCCACTTTGTACTAACTATTCACATATAGATTGGAGCCTGGGTCTTCCTGCTGAGCACTTAGCACTGCTCCATATGGTCATTTTGACACTCTCTCTGCATCAATGTCCATTTAAGTGGACCATCTTCAAGATGAGAGATTGAGAGACACATCCCACAATAATCTAGTAGGTAGGGCACTCAACTGCATTGGGAGAGACCTTGGTCTAAGTCCTAGTTTCAACTCAGGTGGAACAATGATTCGGATCCCACATCCTGGCTGACATCTTTAACCACTTGTTATGTTTGTGTTTTGCATGGGGATACTCCAGTAAGTGAACTCTTAGATGGTCTCTGAACATGCCTGCTCAGTCCAGCCCCACAAGAGATAGGCTGGAGAATACCTAGTCAGAAAGACCTGTTGAGACTTAAGGTATATCTAGACTGATGGTGGCAAAATTGCTGCAGTCAGTGCGATCTTCCGAGTGTGATTTACAGCAAGTATGAACTTGCTGCTGCTCTCTGGAGGTCGTCATAGCAACTGCTGCCCCCTAACAGGAGTTGCTGAAAACCAACCACAAGCCATTTGCGGTCAGCTTCCCCCAGTGTGTCTCGTGACTTAGAAAGTTGCCAGCAGATACTCAAGGTATTTTACATGCCTTGCGTGTCTACTGTCAACTGGAGCTGAAAATCAAGGTAAGTGTAGACTAGGATTTAGGAGTTAAACTGCTTCATGGATTTCAGACATCACGCCCACAGACAGAAATTTAAGTGTCATGGGGATTTTATTGGTGGAATCCTAGGTGCCTACATGATTAGTTGGCAGTTGAACAGTCATTATGAGGATCTGAATTTTGGAATAAGGCACATAAAATCCTGTGTAGATCTTATCATCACTAGTGTCATTTCTGAAAGCATGCAGATGTTTGATTCCCACTGATTTTTAAAATCACTGATTGTGAATGAGATTTTGATGTGTAAATGCTAAAAATCCCCTTTGAAAATGAGATTTAGGCTCCTAATTCAGTTAAGATTTGCAACACTGAATAGAACAATGCCTAAATACTTTTAAAAACTTGAGCCTAGGTGCTCAGCTGCTTTCAGAAATCCCCCTTGGTGCCCACTTACACTTCTACGAACCTAAATATTTTTAGAGATTTGGCCTCAGGTTCTCAAATGTCATCTCAATAAACTTTAAACATCAAGCAGGAGCGGCCGAATCCATCTGAAAAAAGAGACAGACCATATGCTAAAAATACAATAAATTATCCTGTTTTTTTGAAAATTATTCATAAATACTGTTATTTACTAAGACACTGAATTCAAGTGCTAAGAGTCCAAGAAACATAGTAATAAGCATTAGATGAGCTGCTTTTCTTTAAGCAGAACTTTAAAACTGATGATGCAGTTTATAATCACTGAATGTGGTACTTTTTGAAAAGCAGATCTGTTCTTTCCTTTCTAATTCCCTGACGGAAGACAAAAAGAGGTATGATAATCAATCATCACATCAAAACATCTCTTTCTTTCTTTCTCAGTTTAAAGTCTTCCTTGCAGCATATATTAAAGGGCAAATAAGTTTCAGTATCATATCATAGGGCTGGAAGGGACCTCATGAGATCATTGAGTCCAACCCCCTGGGAATTGAACCCAGGACCTTCTGCATGTTAAGTAGAGGTGTTAGCCACTACACTATTTGCAGTTCTTACATTACAATGCAATAGAGTGCTCCTTTGTTAAAAAAAAAATACATATATTTTCAATTTTCACCTGCAACTGTTATCTAAACTGTAATCCCTTCCAGTCTGGTCTATATCTAAACTTTAGAATCCCTTCTTCTGTGCTCTTTTCTCACTACATCTAAATGCCCTATCTCAACACCATCACCTGAAATTAGTAGGGGTTTCTCAAGAGCAGAAGATGGCATGTTCTTTCTGCCTGCAGTTTTAAACTCTGTACCTGCCATCAACCATCTTTTGCTAGAGATTGCACTGCTAGCTACTGCGTGCCAGGATTTTAAACTTTATTGCTTTAAATTATTTCTGACTTCTGCACTGAGAAGTGCACATTTTAAATCCAGAAATAGGCTTTTTTCCCCTTCTCCAGATTTGAATAATAATTTTAAAAGATTTCTTTAATATATTTGTGTTAGCAACGATGCTTGAATTTAAAATGAAATCCTTTTGTTGATGACTGTATTTACCTTCTAAAAATCAGAGTATGTTGTTTACTGCAGAGAAACAGAATATGCTTCCTTTTCAAAGAAATATTTTTGACAAAATAGCTCATAAACCTATCAGACTAGTGACCGATTTAAGAAACAAAAACATTGCAAATACTAATTGTTATATTGTTTCAAGAAACAAAACACACACACACACACACACACACACAAAATATCAACTGCTTTACCATCACTGTAGCAACTGCTTAACCATCACTGTGTATCTAGAATTGTTGGAGACTAATTGCAACATGTTCAAGTGACAGTCATTATGCAGCTCATATTTCAAAGCACAGACATTTTCAGTAAAAGTGCCTCTTTCATCTTTCTGGCTTTTGTATCTTCTTTGTTTCCCTTTCAGTTTACTTCATATATACACACAGAATGTAGTTCTTAAGCAGCTACAGAAGCACACATTTTAATCTGCATTTGAACCAGTGGAAGATGTATAGTTTTTACAGGCAATGGGAACATGATATGAACAAATAAAAGACAGTTTATTGGGAGGTTGTGACTAAATCTGAAAATAAAATGTGGAGATGACTCCCATTTTGGGAGGTCATAAAGAGTGTGCAGAAGGATATAGAGTTTATAGATCACCTTAAATTTAATCCTAACTTTATAGCAATGCCTATAAAAAAGAGGGAATTACCACTGTGAAGCAGAGGTAAATTGATCAAAATACATTATAAACAAACAGGAAAGGAGAATGTGAGAGTTAAGAGATCCACAGTTTATCTGTTCCCTGGCTCCTCAAATCACATATTCTGCATTTCTCTAGCCTCCTCTCTACAACTAGTTCTATTATATAATTTATTACATTAAAAGCATAAAGAATAATGCAGTCAAGCAGAAGCTTAAAGTTGACATTTTCTTAATCCTGCTTGCACAACATGGCTCATCTAAGCAGCAGGTAAAGTGGGACATGACTTTAAAGTAATCTTGTTGCCTTCCAGAGTGATTTGAGAAAACAAGGAGAAAGAAGAAAATAAGTGAAATAAATTAGCTGTTTCAGATATCATATCAGTTTAGAACAGCAGCAATGTTACTTGTGCCATACGTAGTGAGAGCATCACTAGAGATTTTGCCATGAAAAGACTATTCTTCTATATTGTTCACACAAAAAACCTAGCCAAGTTCCAAAGGGGCAGCTGTATTAGTCTAGTAAAGCAAAAAAAGCAAGGAGTCTTGTGGCACTTAAACACTAAGAGTATGTCCACACAGGCTTCTTATTTCGAAACAACAGAGCTTATTTTGAAATAAGCAGCATGTCCAAACAACATTCTCTCGTTTCGAAACAATGGGTTCCATTGTTTCAAAACAAGAGCCGTTGTTTCAAAAGGCTTAAACCCCTTCCGTTTCAAAACAATGGTTATTTTGAAACAAGTTATTTTGAAATAATCCCATTGGGACATGCTTTTCTGAAACAACGGTTGTTTTGAAATGACTCGTCTGACCTTCCTCCCAGGGTGCACAGCACCCTGGGGAATAGGAAGTTCCTGTCAGGGCGTGCCTCTCAGACAGCATGGCCCGAGCCTTTGATAAGCTTGGCATCCCGGGCAGGCACTGCCGCTGGGGGGAGATGCTGGGCTCCTGTGTGGACCCCCGAGGAGGTTCACTGCCTCCTTGGGATCTGGCAGAGGCCAGAGATCATGTCCCGGTTCTGGGCCTCCCACTGAAACCGAGACATTTACTTGGACATTGCTGCTGCAATGTCCAAGCAGGGCCACCCCCGCATGACAGACCAGGTCAGGAACAAAACAAAATCGCTCTGGCAGGACTATGCCCAGACCCTGGAGGCCTGGGAGGTCCAGGGGGCAGGGAGTGCAGTCATCTGCCCCTATTATGAGGAGCTGCACAGCTTCCTGGGTCCAGAGCCCTGCGGTCTCCCCACTGAGGGTCTGGACACAGGCATCCAGAGGAGCCCCTTTTGGGCCCGGAGACACCGGGATCTGATGTCTCCATCAGGGGGCCTTCAGCCACAGCATCACCAGTGGCGAAGGCCACCCCAAGCAGCCCGGACCTGCTCGCCGGCCCAGCGGTGCTGAGCAGCCTGGAGGACCAGGGGCCCACAACCAACTCATCCCCTGGGTCTGACACCGAGCCTGGGACATCGTGCCGGACCTCTGGAGCCCCCGTGGGTAAGTATTCCCCTCCCACTGAGACACACAGGGCTGGGCCTGTCCAGCAAGTCATGGGCAGTGAGTGGTCCAGGGCCGGGCACCGGGGCAGGTAGGGCACAGGGTTGGTGGGTGCTGAGGCCCCCCCTCAGCCACGTGTCCTACAGAGACAGGTGGCATTGGGGTCATAGGCCCCTGTGTGCCTGGCGGTGGTTAACAGGGGCTGGCTGTCAAAGATGCAGCCGCATCTTGGGTGGGGTGGAGAGCATATAGGCCACACCACTGGCAAGTGGCCTTGGGAGACCCCCTAGAGCAAGGCGTGGGTGAGTCCAGCTCACCCTTGAGGGCACCACTAGCATGTGTGCCTCCAGGGTACAGTTCCCAGATGTCTGGCAAAAGGAGAACACGGTCCCCTTTTTATTGTCCTGTTCTTCTTTTTACCCTCACATTCTCTGTCTGGCAGGCAGTTTAAAATACAGGAGTTTGTCAGGCTTTGTACTGTAGGGGTTGAAGGATCCTGGAATGCCAGAAAATACTGATTTGTACAGGCAAGTGTTCCATGGCCCCCTAAACCCCGACAAATAACATAGTCAGACAACAGTTTCAGCCAGTGTCCTCCAATGTGCGCCATTGGGCACTGTCCTGGCCTCCTTTTGAGGCTTTGGGGGGTGGTAGCCCTACCCCAGGGCAATGTCCCATGGGAGCTGCTGACAGTCAGGGCAGAGGTGTGTGCTGCAGACAGGCTGCACACAGACAGGGCCAGCAGGCGGCAGGGGCCAACTGTGTTTTCTGCTTCCCTCCAGCAGGTCGCCCAGCCGCTCGCCAGCTACCACCACCAGCATGACGCCTGAGCTCTAGGGCACCCCGGCAATGGAGGAGGGCCCCCTGGTCACACACTGAGCTCCTTGAGAGCCTCGAGGAGCTCGGGGAAAGGATGGAGGCTTCCACCCAGGCCTGGTGACGCGAGCAGGCCCAGCAGCAGGACGCTGCCCTCTGGGTCCTCGAGCAGGTCGCGGCGGCGGACGACAGGATGGCCATGGCAGTGGAGGACAAGATGGCCATGGCCCTGGAGCACCTGAGTGAGCAGCTGCCAGCAGCCATCACAGACCACACTGCTGCCATCTGGAAGTTGGCAGAGAGGATGGCTCTGCCACATTGAGCAAAGGGTTTGCCACCTGGCCCTCCCTGGAGGTGACGATGACCAGAGGGCAGCCATGGGCATGGGCGGGGCATGCCACCCCCTCGGACCCTCCCACAGGCCATGCCTGACTTCCCCCCTGCCCCCTGGACTCTTTCACCCCCTTCCCCCTCCCAAGTAGCTGCCCCCTCCCTGAACTCCCCAAAGTCCCCCTCCTCCTCTGAAGTTGCTGCCCCCTCCCCCAGACTGCCCCCACATTGCCCCATCCCATAATCCCCCCCAGCCCTTCCCTGCCCCAACCCCTGATTGTTCAATAAATAGATAGTTTGGCACTTATTCGTGGTTTTATTGGGGGTAGTTGACAGTGTGGGTGGATGGGTGGGGGCTGGCTGTGGGCGAATGGGGGGAGAGGGTGGTGTGGGGCAGGGCAGGCCTGGCCCTCAGGATTTCTCCTTGGCGAAGGTGGTCCGGAGTGCATTGCTCATGGACCTGGCTCGCTGCGATGGCTGGTCCCGTGTGGGCACAGGTCAGGTTTCCTTATAGTCCCTTCTGAGGACTCAGGCCTCAGCTTCCCATGCCAATGGAATGGGCTCACCCCACTGCTCGCAGTAATTGTGGAGGGCCACGCATGCGATGATCACTTGGGGCAGTGTCCTCTCTGCAAGGTGGAGGTGGGTGAGGAGGCACCTCCAGCAGGCCTTGAGGCGGCTGAATGCCTGCTCTACCACCTGGCGGCAGCGGGTCAGGTGGTGATTGAAGATCCGCTGGGAGGGATCAAGGTGCCCTGCATATGGCTGCACGAGCCAGGGCCGCAGGGGGTAGGCCGCATCCACCACGATGAGGACAGGCACATCTACTCCCCCAAGATTGATGTTGTGAGGGGGGAAGAAGGTGCCTGCCTCCATGCCCCAGTAGAGAACGTCATGGGCCCTCCTTGGCCATCTGACATAACAGTCCTGGAACAGGCCCCAGTGGTCCACAAGGGCCTGCACAATGATGGAGTGGTACCCCTTCCTGTTGCGGTACTCGGTGGCCCTGTGCTCCAGGGCTCACACGGGGATGTGTATCACATCAAGGATCCCCGCACAATTGGGCAAGCTGAGGGTGGCCATGCCTGGGATGGTGTCCTGCAGCTCCCATTATCACACCAGGTGTCACAGCATGACCTGGTTGATGGCCCTGGTGACCTCAACGAGGATGTTCCCGGTGGTGGACCTCCCGACCCCGAAGAGGTGCGCCACTGACCTGTGGGACACTGGAGTGGCCATCTTCCAGAGGGTGATGGCCACTCTTTTGTCCATGGGAATGGCAGGCCTCATGGGGTTGTCCCTGCGGCGCAGAAGCGGGGCGAGTTCCGTGACCAGGAGGGTGAAGCTGGCCCTGGTCATGCGGAAGTTCTGCCTCCACTGGTTGTCCTCCCCAGGTCCACAGCACGACCCGCTCCCACCAGTCCTGGCTGGTCTCCCAGGCCCAGACCTGGTGAGGCACGGAGGGGGGCAGGGGCAGTAGCTCTGCCCTGCGGACCAGCTGAATGAAAGCCTTGGGCAGAGGCTGGGCACCCTCTGGGTCCGCGAGCAGGGTGTTGCACATGAGCAGGACACTCTGCAGGCGGTCAGAGGGGCTTGGTGTTGCATGGTGCTATCTGGGCAACCGGGCAATGTCCATTGCTTGCAGCGTGCTGCTAGCCAGAATGGACAGGGAAGTGAGGTTGGGGCCAGCTTTTATGGGATTGGCTACCAACCTGGCCACTGACATGGCCCAGGGAGGCGGCCATGTTGCCACACCTCCCATGGTGCCCTGCCCCTGAAGCGAAATAGCAAGTCCATCGTGTGGACATGCTATTTTGATTCCCTCTTTTTTCCTTATTTCAAAATAGCTTTTTTGTTATTTCAAAATAAGACGTTTAGAAATAAGGCGTTATTTCGAAACGGCTTGTTTCGAAATGACCTGTTTCAAAACAAGCGCTTGTGTGTGGACATAGCGTAACAGATTTATTTACTGCATGAGCTTTTGTGTGAAGCATTTGACAAAGTGGGATTTCCCCCATGAAAGCTCATGCGATAAATAAACCTGTTAGTTTTTAAGTGCCACAAGACCCCTTGCACCCTTGCATTTTCTACAAAAAGTCCTGTTAACTTAGAATGAAGGTTGCTTAAATCCCACCAATATAATCTGTAAACGCATACACAAGCCAAAGAAATCACCTGTGAAGCCAAATCTCCTGAGCACATAAACCTGACACAGCTATTCTTCTGTGTCAATTATTTTGTTCTGTAATTCATGCTGAAGGGTCTTTCTTTTGTAGTCTAAATAACATATATTGACTCACAGGGTGAAATTCTAACCTTTGTGAAACTCACTGAGCATTTTCCTATCGACTTTTAAGTGGTCAGGGTTTCACCCATTTCCAGGTGTACACCTTCCAAATTAGGATCTTTTCTCTTCCCAGATAAAGGAGAGAAGAGCCACATGAGGAGTGCCAACTGTGAAATGAAAGTAACAGTTTTGCAATCTCTGAGACAATGAAGCAGCATTACAGGCTTAAAGGGTTAAGAAAATGGAGGCCACACAATATTAGATCCTACAGATACTCACAGTAGTTAGAAAAGAGTGCATGAGAAAGATGAAGAATGAAGTGCAAAAATCTGAGGAGAAAAAAATAACTAGAAAAAATGAGCAGGAGGAAACTGCAGTGGGAAGCAAAACAAGAAGCAGAGATTTAAAAATAATTTCAGAGAATGTCAAACTTGAACATTTTAAAATGCCATGCACTGATTACCAGGTTATCCACCATTACAATCAGTGACTAGTAAGTCTGATTCCCAGGTAGCAAGAGGGAACAGGACTGGACAAGCAGGTATTTTTGAAATCCAGGTTTCGTGTAAGAGAATGTGTAGAGAGAAATTGAAAAGAAGGATAAAAAACAAGAGAGATGAAAGTTAAAGCTTTTTGCTGTTAAAAAATCATAATCAAGTACAGACGTTTTTTTCTACATATGTGTCTGTACTTGAATATATATATTCACACATATGTAGATACACCAAAAAATTGTGTATGAGTGTGTAGTCCCCCCCCCATTACACTATAGCAATAATGGATTGATCAGCATGAATTTGAAATAATCCCATTACTGGGAAGTTGCAAAGACGGCTCTGAATGTTGCTGTTTGTTCCAAATGAATGCTGATAAAAATTTTATACTATGCTATGTCATCATGTTTTTGAACATGTGCTATAAAAACTATTTTATGAATGTTCTAGAAAGCTAATGCATTTTATTTAGATTACTTCTTTTTACCCTCCATCAATAAAGACAAGTGCCATGAATCCAACTAAACAGAGCTCCAAAGGAAAGAAAAATTAAAAGTAATAAGTTTAGAATGCTACAACCCCTTGTGACAGAGTAGGCCCCTGCTATGCCTTTGCCATCCATTCTACCACCCTGGCTAACTGCCTGGGTTGAGGTAAAGTCCTAGGCTGAGGCACAGCCCTGGATGACTGGGAAGAAACCTGCAGCAGAAGGGGCTGCTTAGGAGAAGCCAAGAGTGTGTCTAATAAGGCAACTGGGAACAGCTGTTATTCCAGCTACAGGGAGAATATAACTCAGCCGGAGATAAGCCAGGGGAGGTGTGACCAGTAAGAAGGGTAAAAGTCTTGCATTTCAGTTTGCCGTCTGGCCAAGACAGAGTAATCACCCCAAGGCCTTGGGACTAAGTGGGCATGGTTCAGGAGTGAAGTCTGTACTCATACACTGTAAATAAGAGAGCTTAGGAGACTGCACCAGGTGAAGCCTGGAAGTCCTGTCATTATGGAGGGGTGAAACAACCTGGAAGGAAGGAGGGTCCATGGCAATCTGTCACAGCCTCCCCACACAGCCAAAGTGGTAGGGTTCATAGGGAACAATGTCATCATTTTAAACATTGTTATCACTGGGCCTTACAGGTCTAGAAACGAATTGGGAACCTGCTGGGAATTTAGGCATTACCTATTTTCTGTAAATTGACATGTTCCTATGAGGCATTTGTTTCAGTGAAACAGAATTTTCCAACAGAAAAATATTCTGCCAGTAAAATTCTGACCCACTCTTGTTATGGGGTATATCTACACTGAAAAGTTTATTTTGAAACAAGGAGGCTTATTCTGAAAAACAAACAAACAAACAAACAAACCTTTTTACCTGTCCATGTAGGTATTTTGTTATTTTGAAATAAGCATGTCATTATTTCAAAAAAACAAAGGCTATTTTGAAATAACTAAACCTGCTTTTATTTCAGAAGAGCAATTCTTTTGAAATAGTAATTTAAAAAAAAGGCCATTCCAAGGAGTGGAATTGGCTTTTTTCCCCAAAATAATGGCCCTATATTTTTCCCTGCCTTCCCCTATTTTGAAATAGAAGCTATGTCTATACTGCCATCTTTTTCCTTAAAAAAAAACACAAAACTTTGTTAAAATAGCAATTTCCTTGCTATTTCAAAAAAGGCTATATCGAAATAGAGTGTCCACATCGGACATTTATTTTGAGCTAAGGAGGACATAACTAAATCAAAATCGTGAGTCCACGTTGGGCTTGCTGTGCTGAAAATAAACGGGGCATGGGTGAGCAAGGAGGGCTGCATTGTGGGAAGTGTGGCATCCAGGCACAACTGATGGTCTCCTCTCCCCCAGACAGCACCATAAAAGAGGAAGAGCTCTGGCCTCTTCCTTGTGTGCCTGGCAAGATGCCCGGAAAGCAGACCATGGGCCAGACTGCATTGCAGTGCTTCCTAACTCATCTGCATGACACCTGGAAGGGTCTCAGAAGGCTGTATGCACTGTGGGGCTGATGTCACACAGCCACCACAGCTAGGAGGAAACGTAGGGTTGTGGTGGTTGGGGACTCGCTTCTGAGTGGGACAGAGGCACCCATCTGTCGCCCTGACAAGGCCTCTCGAGAGGTATGCTGCCTGCCAGGTGCCCGCATCTGAGACGTTACGGAGGTATTGTCAAGAATCATCCTTCCCTCTGACTACAACCCCGTGCTACTCATCCACATGGGGACCAATGATACAGCAAGAGGTGATCCTCGAGAGATCAAAGGTGACTACAGGACTCTGGGAGCATGGGTGAGGGAGTTCGGAGCACAGGTGGTGTTCTCGATCCTTCCAGTCAAGGGTAGGGGCCTAAGCAGAGACAGATGCATTCTGGAGGTGAATGCCTCGCTGCAAAGATGGTGTTGGCAGGAGGGCTTTGGCTTCCTTGACCATGGAGTGCTGTTCCAGGAAGAAGGACTGCTAGGCAGAGATGGACTCCATCTGTCGAGAAGGGGAAGAGCATATTCGGACGTTGACTGTATGGCCTAGTGAGGAGGGCTTTAAACTAGGTTTGAAGGGGAAGGAGACCAAAGCCCCCAGGTAAGTGACAATGTGGGAGACCTGGGGGAAGGGATGGAACTTGGCAGGTGCTGGGCCTGTGACACCAGGGATAAAAGAGAGGGTGATTGGAACATGGGGGGTGGGGGGGAATCAAATAATTGTGTTAGATTTTCTAATGAAGCTTTAATACCTGAGGCAAATGCGGGAGGACAACAGCAGGAGAAAATGCAAAGGGGTAGATGCAATAAAATTGAAAATCAACACAGGAAAATAGGGCAATCAGCCTGGCATCTTAGGTGCCTCTACACAAATGCGAGGAGCCTGGGAAACAAGCAGGAAGAATTGGTAGTACTGACTCAGACAAGGAGCTATGATATGTGGTGTTTTGGACTACCTAGGGTCTTTGGGCTTGTCATAGTGATAAATGGGAGGGTATTTTAGGTGCTAGGGAAACCTGTCTGTGGGTCCTCTCTCTCTCAGTTCTCTTTCAATAAAGACTCCTTACACAGCTCTGAATATGCTGCCTCTCCTTATTGGATTATAATTTCCCCTAAAACTCCACATGATATAATTGGAATAAGAGAGACATGGTAGGATTGCTTGTGTGACTGGAGCTCTGCCACGGATGGGTATTAATTGTTCAGGAAGGATAGGCAGGGAAGAAAAGGGGGCGGAGTAGCACTGTACGTAAAAGAGCTCTATGACTGCTCGGAGCTCCATTATGGAAGCAGAAACGAGCCAGTTGAATGTCTGTGGGTTAAGTTTAGAGGCAGAGCCATCCTTAGGGGAGGGCAGGTGGGGTAGCCACAGTGGGCCCTGTGCTTTGGGGGCTCCTGCGGGGCCTGCACCGCTGCCCCCCCCATGCTGGGGATCTGCACGAACCCCTGCACTCCCCCAGAGAGCCCCCAGTGTTTTTCCCCAGCAGACACAGGCTCACTCAGAGGCTGCTCTGCCAGTGAGTAGCCTGATGCCCTTCTCTCCTGGAGCCTCCAGCTGAGCAATTAGCTGGAGGGGAGAGGGAGGTTTAACCCTTTCCTCCTCCAGCAGACACTGCCAGCACCAGCCCAGGGAACACACAGACAGGTAAGTACTGTGTCTGGTGGGACCTTGAGCCTGTGCCAAGGAGGGGAGTTGGCTGAGGATCTGCCCCCCTATTCTCTGAGTCAGGCCAGCAGCCAGGTCAGGGGTAGGCCTGGGGATCCAGGACTCCCCATGGGCCATGGATCTCATCAGGCCAAGGTGGGGCAGGTGGCCAGGGATCAGGCCCACCTGGGCCTTTTGTCAGGCCAGTGGCTAGGCTAGACAGGGTCGGGGGGGGCTGGGGATCTAGGACTCTCCCTGGGCCCCAAGTCATATTGGGCTAGTGGGGGGCAGATAGATCAGGGATTATGCCCCCCTAGGCAGGCAAGAGGATGGCAGGCAGGCCAGGCCCAGGACTGACTCTCCCCAGCCAGGTGGTGAGGCTGGAGGGCAGGCAGGGCCAAGGTTCCCCCCAGCCCAGGCCGTGAGGCCAAGGGGCAGGCTGGGCCAGCGGTTGTCTCCTCCTAGCCCAGGCAGCAAGGCTGGGGGGGCCAGCAGTCAGGTTGGGCAATGTGTCGCCTCCCCCAAGCCCAGGTGGTGAGGCTGGGTGGGCAGCCCAGGCCAGGGGGTATCCCCCCCATAAGCCCAGGCAATAGGCTGGGAAGACTTGGCCAGTGGTCAAACCCAGGTGGCAAGGCTGGGAAGTCAGCAGGCAGGCTGAGCCATTGGTCATTTCCCCTAAGCCCAGGTGGTGAGGTCAGGGCCAGGGTTATCCCCTCCTCCCCTGTGCTCAGGTGGTGAGCCCCAGGGGGCAGACCCGAGCAGCAGTCATTCCTGTCTAAAGCCAAGGTGGCAGGGGTGGGGGTGGGGGCCACATGGGCCTGGGGTTGTCAGCCACAAGCCCAGGCAGCAAGGGCAGGGGTCAGGCTGAACCAGGCATTATCTTCACCCCCCCCCCAAGCCCAGGTGGCGATACCAGCAGGCCAATGGGCAGGTCTGGCTGAGATCCCCTTCGCCTAGCTCAGGGGCAAGGCTCGTGGGCAGCAGGTAGGCCTGGCCAGGGATTCTGTGTGACCTTTGATCACCAGCCATTTACAGACATGACTTTTGCTTTGTGTTTTGCTTTTCTTTCTGGGGTGGATTCTTGCTTTTGTGGGAGTTGTTTGCATGGCTTAGCCATTAAGGTAGCACTTGAATTTCATCAGGAAAGGCTGGTATTGACTGATTCCATCACACACACATCTTGTTCACACATTTACATGAAATTCCAGAGTATACACCTAAAACAAGTTTTACAAAATGGAGTTCTAAATTCACAACATCCAGCTTTGTTGGACATTGGTTATAGTGTCCATTAAACTGAGTTAGTTATTTCAGTTATGATATTAAAGAACAGATACAGTGTTGTCTAGCAGATGCTTTAAAGGTACATTCAATTCATTTCATCTATCTGTGTCCCTACGTTGTGGCTACAGAAGCCTGGTCCTGCACTAGCAGGAAGAATACAGTTAAGGAAAGGAACTCGTTGAGTGAAGTGTATGGTATTAACTTATACAGTATTGCCAGTTTCAAGCAGTCAAAAGAATGGCAAAACATATTTTTTTTTTTTTTTGGCCAAAGATTGTACTATGTTTTTAAACTAATCTCTTGATGTTTGAATTACACCTGCACATCCCAGGGTGAGTAGGTGACAATTAGTGTTGCCTGCCATTGTTCCCTCTAACTTTTCATAGGCTGTGTGCACAAAAAATTTCTTCTCTGCGAATTTTTGGAGCCAGTGTCCAAATTGGCGTGCACTCCAGTGAGTGTGGTCAAACTTGTGAGTGCAACGCAATAAATGTGTGATGCAAATAATAGCTAAATTTTATTTTGATATGGTGATGGAAACGATTTTATAAATTACGCAATCTTATTTGAAACATGCTGCTTGAAGTTGCCTTCTTAAAGTAGCATAAAAATATTAGCACTGTTGAAATTTTTTGTGCATGCTTTATTTTGTTGTGTGTGCGGGTTTCACAACCTGTGTATGCATGCACATGTGCACAGCTTAGAGGGCGCATAGTTGCCTGCCCATTCTCCCACAGTTTTCATCTTTCTACTCATCTTTTATATTTGCTGACTGTCAAGTTAATCTATGGAACTTCCTATGTCTTGCTTCCTCAGAGCTCCTGGGTGATCATTGTAAATGGCGGGTGATCAGACATGACTTTCATCTTGTATTTTGGTTTTTTTTCCTTTTATTCCCCCCCCCCCTCGCTTTCTGGGGTGGATCCTTCTTGCTTTGCCCATTCTGAGTGAAATGGACTTGTTTGCCTCATGGGTTCCATAACTCCCCCCACCTGGTTTGCATGCACCTGTCAGCTGGTACCAAGTCAGAGGCTTTTTAAATTTCCTGCCCTGCAGCATGCCCAGGCATTTGGCCTAGGGCAGGAACAGCATGGGAAATTGTAGATGCTGTGCTGTCTTCCCTGGTGCCTGCCACCCAGCTGCACTTCTCCCCTTATTCTCCTGACACTCCACTCTATCCTCCCCTGCTCCCCATTTTCTTGCTGCCACTCAGAAGGGGAAGGCAAGCATCACAGCAAAGTTCATGGGAGGGGTGGGATCTATTTAAAAATCTTGGGAACCACAACAGTAGATGTGTCTGGGATGGGTCAGCAGGGTGACATCTCACAGCTGGGCATGGAGCCATGTGCCTGCTGCGCACCCAGCTGCCATCAACTTCCCTAGTGCATGGGGAACCTATACAAGTTGGCTGGAAGTCCCAGGGACAGTATGATCCATCCCCCTTCCTCCTACTCCTATTTGCGGAGCTTCTTGGCTCCTGATATTCAGCAACAGGAACCTGGTGTTACATGTTAGCTCTGTGTTCTTGAGGAATCAGAGCATAGTATCTAGCCTGTGCCTCCCCCCCCCCACACATCCCCCAACCTCTGCTTGAACTGAAAACCAAAAACAGTAGGAAATGGGAGACATCCTTTTCCTAATCTACCCATATCCAAAAGCCATCAGCACAATGAAGCTTCATTTGCATTGACTATGGAGAACCAGACTCCAAAGCAGAAGCTGCACTGAACTCTGGGATTGAAGAAGCAGGGAAGCATTGCCTGATGGGGGATCTCACACCAGAACGAACAAACTCAGCAATTATCAGACCATTCTAGTCACAGATGTGATACTTGATACCCAAAATACTGAGCCTGCCTGACTGTATTGTGAGCTTCTCTGAACCATTACACCCAGCCAGGAATGTGTATTGGCCACATAAACAAGTCCTTATAAAAAACCTTTACCCACATCCAACAGTAGTGCAGTGGTGTGTAGTGTGTGTGTCCTGTGCAAGTCCTGACTGGATCCTTTCTGAATCTTGTGTGAGTCTGGATTGAGTCCTGAGTCCTGATGCTTGGATCTAAAGCTGTATCATTTCCACTGGGATTTGGCTTTTCTTCCTTGCTGATTGCTGTGGGAGCTTTGTTTCCATCCAGCCTCTGACCCTGATCTGCACAACCTGGAAACCTTTCTGCTACACAGAGTGGTGAGACCTCCCCCATCCCCCCACTTCTCTGTCTCTCCCTCTCCCTCTCTAGGCCTGATACAGTAGAATCTAGGTAATATTGTAGCTGGGTGTTCTTCTTTCCTTGTATGTTTATCAATGCTGTAACTGGGTATGTTGGGGTATTCTTCTCTCCTTTGTAATTATTAGTAGTAGTACAAGTTTTAGATACCTAGCAATAAAATGACTTTTGTTATTAAGCCAGTTTCCAGACTCTTTTAAGACATCATTCCCTCTCCTTTGTGGTCTTGGTTTCTTTATATCACTTTGCAGCAACACTTCTATTACCTAGCCAAAGATCCCTGTAATGCCCACAACCCTGTAAGGTTTGCTCATTGATAGGGATAGTAGCCTGATTGACTCCAGGGGCATATAAGGGTGACAGCTGACAAGTGCTGTTTTGACCCAGCCTTATTGAGTCCAGGGGCATATAAGGGTAGCAGCTGAGAAGTGCTGTTTTGACCCAGCCTGCTCAAGATCCATAATCAAGCCTAGTTTGGTGCGGTACAGGGGCACATAAGGGTAGCAGCAGAGAAGTGCTGTGTGACCCAGCCTACTGAGTTCAGGGACACATAAGGGGTCAGCTGAGAGTGCTGATAGACCCGGTCCGCTCAGACGCACCTCTATAGAAACACAAGTCACACAAGCAGCACACTAATAGAAGTACCATCTTCCCCATAGAGAAAGCAACCCTAATAAATGAGCATACCCCGAGTCGGTGGGCAAAGTTGGTAACACTGGAGGGGTTAGGGAATGATTTGCCCTGTCAGACACTCCCCTGGGCCAGTTGGCCCCGCCTCCTAGTGCTGGGGCATGTGGGGGCCCTGCACAGGGTGCTTCACCCAGGGCCCCGCACCCCACTAGGGACGGCCTTGTTTAGAGGAGAGGGCAACAAGGGGGATGGCATGGTGGGTGTCTGCTATAGACTTCCAGACCAGAAGGAGGAGGTGGATGAGGCATTCTATGGACAACTAGCAGAAGTTTCCAAATCACAGGCCCTGGTTCTCATGGGGGACTTCAATTACCCTGACATCTGCTGGAGGCCAATACAGCAGTGCACAGGCAATCCAGGAAGTTTTTGGAGAGTGCTGAGGGCAACTTCCTGGTACAAATGCTGAAGGAACCAACTAGAGGCCTTGCACCTCCTGACCTGCTGCTCACAAACAGAGAAGAATTGATTGGGGACATAGAGATGAATGGCAACCTGGGCAGCAGTGACCATGAGTTCCAGATGCTGATTAATGGAAAAAAGGAAAAAAGCAAAACACAGACCCTGGACTTCAGAAAAGCAAATTTTGGCTCCCTCAGGGAACTGATCGGCAGGATCGCTTGAGAGGCTGATCTGAAGGGGAAAGGTGTCCAAGAGAGCTGGCTGCATTTTAAAGAAACCCTGCTAAGGGCACAGGAAGATACCATTCCTAAGAGCAGATAGAACAGCAAATGTGGAAGGCGCCCAGTATGGCTTAACAGAGAATGCTGCACTGAGTTAAAGCATAAAAAGGAAGCTTACAGGAAGTGGAAACTTGGACAGCTGACTAAGGAGGCATATAAAGATATTGCTCAGGACTGCATGAATAAAATCAGAAAGGACAATTGTAGTTGCTGCTAGCAAGGGGTGTGAAGGATAACAGGAAGGGGTTCTACAAGTATGTTAATGACAAGAAGAGGATCAAGGATGGCGTAGGTCCCTTACTGAATGGGGCAGGTAGCCTTATGGTGGAGGATGAGGAAAAAGCTGAAGTGCTCAATGCTTTTTTTACTTCAGTTTTCACAGGCAGGGCCAGCTCCCAGCCCACTACACTGGATATGGCAGATTGGAGAGAAGAAGAGAGGTGATGGAATGTCCGGTTAGGGATGATTCTATTCTGTTCTATTCTATTCTATTCTAATTGCCTAAAAAAGCTGGATGTGCACAAGTTCATGAGGCCGGACAACCTGCACCCGAGAGAGTTGGACAATGAGATAGTAATACTGCTGGCCATCAGCTTTGAAAACTCGTGGTGAATGGGGGAGCTGCCGAAGGACTGGAAAAAAGCAAATATAGTGCCTATTTTCAAGAAAGGCAAAAAGAAGGATCCAGGCAATTACAGACCTGTCAGCCTCACCTCAGTCCCTGGAAAAAGTCATGGAGCAAGTTCTCAAAGAATCCATCCTAAAACACTTGGAGAAAAACAGAGTGATCAGGAACAGTCAGCATGGATTCACCAAGGGTAAATCATGCCTGACCAACCTCATCGCCTTCTATGATGTGATGATTGGATTTGTGGATGCGGGAAAAGCCGTTGATGTGATATACCTCAACTTTAGCAACACTTTCGATATGGTTTCCCACAGCAGTCTCGTCGGCAAGATAAGGAAGTGTGGGTTGGATGTGTGGACTCTAAGGTAAATGGCTAACTGGCTAGATGAATGGTTTCAGCAAGTAGGAATCAATGGCTCCATGTCTAGCTGGCAACTAGTAACGAGTGGTGTGCCCCAGTGGTCGGTCCTGGGGCCAGTTCTGTTCAACATTTTCATTAATGATCTGGATGATGGGATAGATTGCACACTCAGTAAGTTTGAGGATGACACCAAACTGGGGGAAATGGTAGACACGCTGGCGGGAAGAGACAGGATTCAGGGAGACCTTGAGAAATTGGAGCAGTGGGCCGATAGAAATCACATAAGGTTCAGCAAGGACAAGTGCAAAGTCCTGTACTTGGGATGGAAAAACCCCATGCACTGCTACAGGCGGGGGAGCGATCAGCTAAGTAGCAGCACTGTAGAAAAGGACCTGGGGGTCATGGTGGATGGGAAGCTGAATATGAGTCAGCAGTATGCTCTTGCTGCCAAGAGGGCCAGTGGCATATTCGGCTGCATCAGAAAAAGTGCTGGCAGCAGCTTGAGGGATGTGATCATTCCCCTCTATTCTGCAGTGGAGAGGCCACATCTGGAATACTGTGTCCAGTTTTGGGCACCCCACTACAAAAAGGACATGGACAAATTAGAAAGAGTCCAGTGGAGAGCAACAAAAATGGTCAAGGGGCTGGAGCACAAGGCCTATGAAGAAAGACTGAAGGAACTAGGCTTATTTAGCCTGCAGAAGAGAAGACTGAGGGGGGATTTGATAGGAACCTCAGCTACCTGAAGGGATGCTCAAAGGAGGATGGAGCTCGGTTGTTCTCAGTAGTAACAGAAGACAGAACAAGGACCAATGGTTTCAAGTTGCAGCTGGGGAGGTCAAGGCTAGATAATAGGAAAAACTTTCTTACTAAGCGAGTGGTAAAGCACTGGAATGGGCTATTTAGGGAGGTGGTGGAACCACCATCTTTAGAGATGTTTAAGGCCTGGCTGGACAAAACTCTGGCTGGGATAATTTAGTGGGAGTAGTCCTGCTTTTTTTGGCAGGGGGTTGGACTAGATGACCTCATGAGATCTCTTCCAGCCCTATGATTCTATGACAACTGAGGGGATAGCCTCACACCAACCTCCCGTCCTGTGCCTGCTCATGATCACCCCCCTCCCACCACCACCCATCAATCTCTCCATGCATCTCCCACCAATAAAAGACACAGAA
Organism: Podocnemis expansa; assembly: GCA_007922195.1. Taxonomy (NCBI): domain Eukaryota; kingdom Metazoa; phylum Chordata; order Testudines; family Podocnemididae; genus Podocnemis; species Podocnemis expansa. The sequence goes on along the minus strand of ML682021.1, from coordinate 2,993,784 downwards.
CTGAGGAGTACAGGTGTTTTATTTACAGGGGGCAATGGAGTGGAGGGCAAGGGAGGGTTAGGGGTGAGGGTGGGGCCTTTCAGGGAAGGGGGGAGTTTGGACATCAGCCATTTGGGGAAGTGGGGATGGGACAGCTGCGGGGTCAGAGCTACTGGCCCGGTGCTGGAGGGTCCCAGGCCTGCAGGCAGCTGCCCCAAGTCTTGGGCTGGTGCCAGTTTGGGGGCAGCTGGAGTGGGGTACAGGGTGTGGGGAGCACTGCTGGTGCTCCAGGTGCTGAAGCAGCCAGTTTTGCTCCCAGAGGAGCTCCACCATCATCTCCAGCAGCCTGTTCTGCACTGCCCACAACCCCTGCAGTGCTCGAACTCTTACTCCAGACAGAGGTCCATCTGGTGGTCAGCATTGTCTCTGAGGCAGACACGGTCCTTGAATTGCTCGGACCTTGAGAATGGCACCCTCCTCCTTCTCCAGGATTGGGTCAGTGTTGTGCTGGAAGGGCCAGCAGCCATGGGTCCTGTTGCTGCCAGAGAGAGGTCAGGAAAAAACCCAGCAATTACTTCAGGGCTGTGCTGCATGTGGTACCTTGCTGTGCCCTTGCTACCTCTGCACCTTCTATTTGGGATGGGGGCCCCCTTGGTATGTGCCACTGTGCTGTCCCCTGGCAGGGCCATGTTGCTACCCAATCCGCTGGCAGGCTCCAGCCCCTGCAGCCCAGCACAGGGAAAAGCACACCCTGCACAGCTCTAGGCGCCCTGTGGCCAGAGCTGGGCAGGGGATGCTTTCCCCCAGCTGCCGCTCAGAAGGCAGGAGCCTGGCCAGGGATGTATTCCCTGGCAGGGCTCCTTGGGGCCAGGGCACCCCCCCATACACACAGCCCAGTGGGGGTAGGGGAAAAAGGATTCCCCCAGCCCTGTGCTGTCAGCTCCTGGCTGGGGGAATTCTTTCTCCCCCACTCCACTGTGCGGGCTGGGGGAATCCTTCCCCCCACCCCGGGCCCCCACTCTGTTGGCGCTGGGCAGGGGGAATCCCTTGTCCCCCTGCTGACAGTGCGGGGCTGCTTTTGCTGCCCGTCGACAGCGGGGTTTGACAGCCCCATGAGGGGCTGCTTTTGACAGCCCAGAGCAGGGCTGCCATTGCCCCGCACTGGTCTTCCTTCTAGGGTGCCATGCACCCTGGGAAGAATGTCAACCATATGAATTTGAACTAACTGTAGTTCGAATTCATATGTCTACACAGGATCAGTTTGAACTTTAGCATTCAAATTGACAACCCCTTTGATGTTACCGGAGGCTTTTGTAACTTTGAAGGGACCTCTCCTGGATTCGACCTAAGGGAAGCCTTAGGTTGAATTGGCCAGCATGCTGTGTAAACAGGTCAATTTTTAAATTTGACCTAAGGATTATTAGGTCGAATTTAAGTGTGTGTGTAGACATATCCAATGACTGCATATGTCAGCCCTGTCATTCTGAGGACCCATAGAGCTGCTTGTGGTTTATGGCATCTTTAAATGTCTTCCTGTTGGTATTTAGAACATAGGGATTAAAAATACAGGTTTAGACTGGGTGATCTGCTAGCTGCAACAACGTTGGATTGTCAAGTTAGGAAAAGCCAGGGGTACAAATGTTTATTTGTATTAGAATAGCACCTAGAACCCACAAATGAAATCCAGACTCCATTGTGCTAGCCCCCATACAAGCACACAATAAGTAACAATTCCTGCCCCCAAAGAGCCTACAATCTAAATAGACAAGGCAGGAAAAAGGATGGAGAGAAAACAGAGACATAAAGAGATTATGTGACTGTCCAAGGTCACCTGGAGAAAGAGGAAAATAATCCAAATCTCCTGAGTTCCAGCCCAGGGTCCACTCAGCTGCAGTGCACTACATTATACTGGTTCTATGAAATAACTCCAAGCTACCAATTTCCCAGCACACTAAAAAATGGGTGGATAGAGAAGCTGAGGGAGTCTCCACGAAATGGAAGAACACAGGATCTAGTACTTTCAGAGTACTCTTAATGGGAGACCTAGGTGAGAAAGAAGGACAGAGGCTCTCCAGTAAGTGTCACATTCATGTGCTTATAGAGGAGGAAGGTGACAGAGACAGAAAAAAGGAAAGGCTACAAAAGGCAGTTCAGATATACAAAGATTCCCACTCAGATGGCTGTGAGAAGATAAAGAATGAAAGATGTTAGCAAATCAAAATTAAGCTAAACATTACTAAAAGGCAGAGGCGTTGCTGGAGGGGCAACACACCCGGGGCACGGGCCCAGCCCCTGCCCCCAGGGGCAGGCCCCGCCCCCTGGGGAGAGGCCCCACCCCCTGGCCAGGGATAGGGTCAGGGTGAGGCCCTGCCACCGCAAGCGGCTAGGCCACGGTGTGGCGCGGCCACAAGTGGCTGCTGGTGGCCGGGCCCATTCCCACAGCGGCGGGCGGCCAGGCTCCGGATCCCCAGTGGGGGATGGGGCCACCACAGCCGCGGGCAGCCAGCCACGCCCCGGATCCCTGGCCGGAGACGGGGCTGCAGGGGCCTGGCCGCTGGCGGCTGCGGCGGCCCCATCCCCAGCCGGGGATCGGGGGCCTGGCCACCTGCCACAGTGGGCATGGGTGCGGGCACAGGCCTGGCCTCCAGCGGCCGCTTCTGACCATACCACGCCGCGGCCTAGCCTCTTGCAGTGGCGTGGCCTCCCCCTGGCCCTATCCCTGGCCAGGGGTGGGGCCTGCCAGGCAGCCAGCCAGGCCCTGGATACTCGGCTGGGGATGGGGCCACTGCGGCCATGGCTGGCAGGGGATTGGGCCCCGGATCCCCGGCCTGATTGGGTTGGAGATCCGGGGCACTGGCGTTGGGACCTGGGGCATGTGCCCCGGCGTGCCCAACGCCAGCGACGCCACTGCTAAAAGGTCAGGAAAGTTACTGTTTCCATTTCAGATCCGTGGGCAAAATCCAGTTTAAATATATGAAAAATATGTTTGTTGAACTCATGACAGTGCCTACCAGTCATTAATCAGAATCACTAAACCACCCGGTCCAGGACTAGCAGAGAAAGAAGAGTTCCAAGTCAGCAATGCCATATAATTTGAAATCCCAGTAGGTCTGGGGAAGGTTTGTCCATACTCATACTCCTCTAATTGGGCTCAGCTGAGAGTTTGCCACAAGTCCCTATGGGTATATCTACACTGTAAGCTCAGTTAAGTCAACAACAAGGTCGGTTTTAAATTGACTTAAAGTCGACCTTGTTAAATTGACTTAGAGAGTCCACATTGGAAACTCCTGTCTACTTCCTGCGTCCACACTGGCAAATGCTAGGTTGAAACTTCTTGGTGGCCAGGAACTCTGGGAAAGAGCCTGGAAGCCAGTTAGGTCACCTTAAGGGCTATTCCCCATCTACAGTGGCTTAAACAAATTTAATAATGTTGATTTAAGCATTAAGTCGACTGTAAGAAGTAGTGTTATTAAGTTAACTTAAGGAAGCACTTAAGTCTACTTAATAAAAGCCCAGTGTGGCTGCTGGGGTCTGTAGGTTCAACATTTTCATCAATGATCTGGATGATGGAATAGACTGCACTCTCAGTAAGTTTGCAGATGGCACCATGCTGGGGGGAACAGTACACACATTGGAGGGCAAGGACAAGATTCAGGGAGACCTAGATAAATTGGAACAGTGGTCCAATAGACATCTTATGAGATTCAATAAGGACAAGTGTAAAATCCTGCACTTGGGACGGAAAAACCCCATGCACTGCTACAGGCTGGGGAACATTCAGCTAAGTAGCAGCAATGTAGAAAAGGACCTGGGAGTCATGGTGGATGGGAAGCTGGATGAGTCAGCAGTGTGCTCTTGTTGCCAAAAAGGCCAATGGCATGCTGGGTTGCATCAAAAGAAGTGTTACCAGCAGATCAAGGGATGTGATCATTCCCCTCTATTCTGCACTGGTGAGGCCACATCTAGAATACTGTGTTCAGTTTTGGGCTCCCCACTACAAAAAGGACAGGGACATGCTAGAGAGAGTCCAGTGGAGGGCCCCAAAATGATTAAAGGGCTGGAGCACAAGCCCTATGAGGAAAGACTGAAAGCATTAGGCTTATTTAGTCTGCAGAAGAGAAGATTGAGGGGGCATTTGATAGCAACCTTCAACTACTTGAAGGGATGCTACAAGGAGGATGGAGCTCCACTATTCTCGGTAATAACGGAGGACAGAATGAGGAGCAATGGTCTCAAGTTGCAGTTAGGGAGGTCGAGGCTGGATATTAGGAAAAACTTTTTTACTAGGCGAGTGGTGAAGCATTGGAATGAGCTGCCTAGGGAGGTGGTGGAATCTCCATCTTTGGAGGTGTTTAAGGCCCAGCTGGACAAAACCATGACTGGGACGGTTTAGTGGGAGTGGTCCTGCCTCTGGCAAGGGGTTGGACAAGATGACCTCATGAGGTCCCTTCCAACCTTATGATTCTATGATTAAGCTTCCTTCAGTTGACTGAAGGCTCCAGTGTTGACATACCCTATATGTGGGGCAGAGTACAGGAGTTGGATTGTGATTCCAAGAGTTACCAGTAACTTCCCATTTCTTCCAGCTCTAGAGTTGAAAGACCCTGCACTTGCTCTAGATGAGTATCAGTCAGCTCGTTCACAGCCTCCATCCATTCCCTGCCCCTTCCTGTCTCCTCTCATTCAGGTGCACAAGGAAAGACATAGAAGCTTGTCTCCACTCTCCCCTCTACTGGTAGGAGTATCAGCCTGGAAAGTAAATGCACCACTTGTGCTCTTGCTCCTGGCACAGGCACATAGGGTTTGCCACAGTCTGCCCTCGTATAATTATATGTTGGTACTGAAGTACTCTGTGGAGGGCCCAAGCAATATGCCTCAATATGCTAAGCATTTATGTACATGTAACAAAAACCAGTCCCTGCCCCAAAAAGATTACAATCCAAGGAAACTTAACTCAAGCTAATTTTTCTCGCTCCTTCATTTGTTTCTCAGCAAGCATTGATGCCGTGCTACCCAGAACCAAAGCTCTCTTTCAGCTTGGTTAGTTCGAGGAGGTAGCAGTGTAAGGCTACTTCTGCAAAACACACAAGGAATCTTATGGCACTTTTAAAGACCAACAATTTTATTTATTGCATGAGCTTTCATGGGTGAATTCCACCTTGTCAGATGCTAAAGAAGTGGGATTCAGCCATGAAAGATAACGTAATAAAGAAAATTGTTAGTCTTTGAAACTGCCACAGAACACCTTTCCCCCTCCCCTCTCCCCCTTGGTTGTCACTCAAGGCACCTTCCACAGGCTTCTGAATATTGACTGTTTTAAAATCTCCTGAATTGCCTTCTGAGTCTCAGGGATCCTTCACTCAGATAAGGAAAAGTAACTTTATAGACAACTGTTGGTAATAGAAAACAAAAACCAAAACAGAACAAACAAAGAGTCTACATGGCTACCTCTTTGGAACTTAGAACCAAAACGGCAATTTTATTCACAGCCAGCATCAGACTGTGAAACTTTGCAAGTGAATTCTTTGTAGGAGTCTTTTCACAGACTTCTGTGGGAACTGGGACAGGTCCTAGAGGCTGAATTTCACACAGAATATAAAATGATTTTATATAGCACTTTCTGAACACTTGGCAGAGTAATGAGTGAGACTATTCTAATTATCTATTATTTTATAGACAGGTATACACCTGAATACTGAACCCAGTCATTACTTTTAAATGTATTGTTGGCTAACCCAGGACTCATAGCGAGCTTAGAAAAAAACATTACGCATTTTTAATGTAAAATAAACAATGTTTTACCTTTTGATTTTTCCTGAAAAATGATCAAGTGAATCTTTTCTCTTGGACAAACTCTGAAATCAGCATCATTAACTTCCGAGAATTCTCACTCTCAATCAATGAAAGTTACAGTTCTGACTTCAGCATTTTGTGAGGCAGTGGCAATTTCTGAATTACAAGCTACTGTGCACTTCTGACTGTGAGATTCATTAGCAAGGTCAGGCATGGCAGTCCAAGTATAGTGTTAGAATTAGAAAGGTGCTAGGCTAGGCGTAAAACACCAACGGCTGCAGCATGAAGCCTTCATTTCGTAAGTAATTTAACTGTAATAACTTTCAAACTACAGCTGATGAGCAAGCCACGCTTATGCAATCCATAGCCTGCTAAAGCTGTGCTAGATATTCTTTCTAGAAACAACAAATCTGGACAAGATTAACATTTTCAGCTCCTGAAAAAGCAGAGAGGGAAAAATGACACTTTATGTGCCACCTACCATTCAAGGGAGGAACTGAATAGGTGATTTTGGAGGTTAAAATGAAGAGGAACAGAAGAAAAAGGCCCTGGTGACCAAACAATTAATATGTCATGGAAATGCGCATTTCAAGCCTTGTGTTTTTTCCAATTCCATGTGAGTTACAATCCCCAAAAGGAAACTGGCATTTGACACAGATTCCCAGAATTGGTTGCCATCACAGTGACCTTGGAAGAGAGATACATTTGTCGCATTTTCTCTAATGCAGCTACCTGCTGGAGGTACATACCTGACAAAGAGCCTGAAAAAAAGGGGCAAATATGAAGCTCCTGAGTCCAAGCAGTGGCATATATAGGAATCATATGTCAGAAGAACCATGGTGCGAACAGTATCCCCTTTCCACTCCTGCAAATCCACACTGCTAAATCCCTAGTGAATTATACAGCACATCTAGTTCAGTGGGTTACCCTCTCCAAGTGGGTTTATTATAGTTTCTTCTTTTAGTTTCAGCTACTGTAGTATAACAAGCCTGTGGATGGAAGTCTCTTCTGAATCCCTGAGTAAGCCTTTATCACTTTTTCTTTTCTTCCTAGGGTTTTCCTGGTGGTATATTAATCACCTCATTAGTTCACAGGCTCTCTGCAAGTGTCAGCAACTCTTTTTGAACCTCCAAACCCAATAAGCTACATAACTTTCTCCTTCTCTAAACACATTTTGTGTCTTGTGTGAACTGAAGTTATGTTTAAACCAACATTTATGTCACTATAAAACTTATGTCACTCACTTGTGTGAAAAAACACCCCTAAGCGACGTAAGTTACAACAACTGAAGTACTGTTGTGGCAGGAACTGTCCTCCAAAAAAGGATCAGTGCTTGGGTCTGGGCTCTGTCCTGGGATCCGACCACACCTGGGAGCTCAGTCCAGCCCCAATGTCTGCCAGCAAGTGGCAGATGGCCTGGGCAGACCGGATGAGGCCCCAGCCACTGCCAGCAAGCAGCAGGCAGCCCCAGCTTAGCTCCTGCCGCCTGCCACTACTGGTAAGCAGCAAGCGGCCCCAGACCAGCTCTGGCTCCTGCCACTGCCAGCAAGGGGCAGGTTGCCTGGAGCCAGATCCAGCTCCTGCTGTTACTGGAAAAGAATTTGAATGGCAAGCCCTATTCACCTGGGGCGTCTGTCAACCCCTGGCTCCTACCACAGATGCAGTCAAGGAAGAGGCAGGTTGAGGATTTCAAAAACACAGCTTTATTACAAACACACCCTCAACCTCCCACCGGATCCCCAACAACACTTATTTAAAACAGTTCCCACAACACAGTTAAATAATAAATACAAGTACCCAACAGTGGGGTTGGACCCGCGTCCCTACCCCACCGGACAGAGAGATTCTCTCTCAGTTGAGGTCCCCACAGTCCCAACGCCTCACAGTTTCTATTCACCGGAATGGCGTTGGACACGACTCCATGAGGCGCTGCTCCGGGTCCCTCAGTGGACCGTCTGCTCCCGTGTCGCCTCCCGTCCGGATAAACCTGACTTGGACCATCTTCTTCTGGGCTGCTGGTAGCCTGGGTCCTTATTCAATAGTCCATTCACCCCAAGGCAAAGTCCAAATAGGACCACGCGGGGACCCTATCCCTTCGGGGACTGGCCTTCTTCCTCCCTCTGGCACGACAACGGCTCCTTCCCTCCTGGTCCACGATGTCCTCTCCGGCTCCCGGATGCGATCCCTCGGTGTCCTCTTCGGAGCCTGACTCACCCTGCTCTCACTGAACCTCGGATCCCAGGGACCAAAGGCTCAGAGAGACCAGCAGAGTCCCAGGGTGCTCAAGGCTCCTAAATCCAAAAGGGGGTCCTCTGGAGAATCTCTTCTTCGGATCTCGGCTCTTACAGCTCCTGCCACGTGGCCAAAGGAGCGCGCCCAAAGATCCAGGAACGAACCTCACGCCTGTCTGCCACGGTCCGAACCCTGAGCAGCTGTTAAGCCCTAGCTTAAGTACCTGGCCGGCCAACCAATCAGAAAGCCACAGCTTTCGCGCCCAAACCAGGTTCCATAGGGTTCAGTGGAGAGGGTTCTAGAAGGTGTGCGCACGGCCCTCTGCCCACTGCGCACGGCCCTCTCTACAGTCTGCACACGGCCCCTGTCGCTAGGCAGACTGCCTTCCGTTCACTGACCCTGTTGCTGGGCAGAGCACAGACTCCTGGCTGCCTGCCAAGGCTCCTGTCCATCTGACCAGGGAGCCCGCATCACCAGTTGCCAGGCAGACTTGCTCTCCAGCACCCTCTAGAGCTCAGGTCACTTAACTGTTACAATAACAGTGAACACAATACAAGGAACATAAAGCTCCCACTTCTGGGAAGGAGAACATACCTCTGTAAACAGTAAAATTTTCCCAACACTGCTACTGTGCTGTTGGCCAGGTGTGGCAGGTGGACCCAGCCCAGATCCAGTTCCTGCCACTGCTGGGCAGCAATGGGCAGCCAGAACTGGATCCAGGGCAGGGCCAGGATGATGCAGGGCACAAGCCCTGAAGCCTAGCAGCAGTGACACCCATGGGTTGTAGATAGCACTATGTCCCACTAACATAGCTACTCACTGGGAGTGATTTAATTATTTTGGGGATACAGCTGCTACGTGATAGATCTCACAGAAGTGCAGTTTCATTGGTACAACTTTGCCACTAGAAGCTCTCTAGGTGCAGACTTGGCCTTGCTGACTAGGATGTGGGCTTCCAAAGGGATCTACTGGTTGCTAACAGAATCCCGTAACACATGCAATATGAAGAAACAATGGAAAGATATTCCAAAACTATTACAGAGACTGAATCCTTGAGTGAAAATCCCACTTCCTTCCTTCTCATGAGATTGCTTCCCTTGGGACTTTTCTTAAAAGCTATTTCCACAGTTAGCTCAGGCACTTTCACATATAGATGATGTGCTAATTCATAACACTCATTTTCCCACCCAAGATCTGAACAGAAATAAGTTGGAAATACACTAATTTAATTGTAAATTAGTGTATTGTGTTACCTCCTTCTTTAGCTTTCCTGAATATTGGCAATTACTCCAAATTTGCTGGGACCATTTCTTCATTTCTTGTTATGAACTATTAGGATTTCTCTCTGTGCAAATTCTTTGGCCAGAACTCCCTCACTCAGCAGATGGCTTACAAACATCTGGGACACTTTTGCCATGGAAGTAGCTGTCTAGAGGTAAGATTGATCCATATGTCAGGTATCTGAATATGTGGCCACCTTTCCTCACTTGTGCTGAATTTAGGAGCTAGACTAAAAAGCCAACACTCCTCTGATCCTAGCAACTCACATTTGCTTTATATGATGTCTGGCTTTGACCCATTTTTTTTTTTTATCACCTTGACATTTTCTTTTGGAGTCATATAATCTCAGTTTTATGACCACTATAAAAACCAAATAATTGATACAGTTAAAAATTGATGAGAGAGAATATCTAAGCACAGCAGCTGATCAAGTGACATATCTTTGATGAATGTCATAGAATCCACAGAAATATGCACGTGACCCAGGGCTGGAATGAAGGGTGCAAAGCAGTCTGGACAATTCAGTTAAACCACATACAAGATATAGAGATTTTCTGTCATTTAGCCCCTTTGTTTGCCCTGACATTTCTTGTTGAGTCCCCAAAGTTCTTTCTTTCTCTGGTTTCTTACATCTTAAACTAAATAAGTGAACAGATGTAATCCAAACAGTAAGTTTTATGCAGATGATAAAATTCTGTCATAACCTCCTTCATTATTCCAGAGCCATCTGTGTGTAATATTCACAGAGAAATTATATTCAGATAGCTATAGCATTTTAAATAGAGTTATGGCAGAGTTATGGCAGAATTATTTGTCCACTCAGAAGATTTCATAAAAGTATACCAAATATTTTCCCTTAAAGTTTGGTATGAAAAGCTAGGTCACATAGACTCATAGGGTGTGCCTACACTGGAGGCTTAAGTTGACTTAAACAGGTTTAAGTCAACTTAAGCAACTCCAGGGCCACATTTGGAGTTCATTAAGTCGACTTAAGCATCTGCTTAAGTTGTCTTAATAACTCTGACCCTTCAAGTTGACTTTAAGGTTTAAGTTGACTTTATTAAGTTGACTTAACAAAATGTGGCCATTAAAGTCGACTTAAGCTGGGTGACCCATTTAAAATCAACTTTATAAAGTTGACTTAAACAAATGAGGCCTCTGTAAGTCAACTGAATAAAGTTGACTTTAAGTTGACCTTATTAAGTTGACTTACCTGAACCCCCTTATGTAGACTATAAGGTCAGAGAAGGGACCAATGTGACCATCTGTTCTCACTTCCTGTACAATGCAGGCAACAGAAGCTCACCTACCTCCTCCTGCAATAAACTGCTAACCTATGACTAAGTTATGAAAGTCCTCAAATCATGACTGGAAGACTTTAAGATACAGAGAAGACACCAGCAATTGAGTCATCCCCGATGCTACAGAGGAAGGTGAAAACCCCCAGAGCCTTTGCCAATCTGCCCTTGGAGAAAATTCCCTCTCAATCCCAAATGTGTTTATCATTTAAACCCTGAGCATGTGTGCAAGACTCATCAGCCAATCATCCCTGAAAGAATTCTCTGTAATAACCTGAACTCGTTCCATCAATCACCCCATCAACAAATTTAGCACCATGAGCCAAAGATTGGTCAATTGCCCAACTAGGCTGTCCTATCACATCATCACCTCCGTAAATTTATCAAGCTCAATTTTGAAACCAGCTAGACTTTTCATGCCCAGTGCTCCCTTTGGAAGGCTACTGCAGAACTTCACTCCTCTGATGGATAGAAACTTGCATCCAATTTCAAGTCTAAAGTTTCCATTAGTCACATGTATGTATTAGTTCTTGGGTCCACATTAGCACTGAACTTAAAAAATTCCTCTCCCTCCCTGGTATTTATTCCTCTGATGTATTTACGCAAAGCAATTGTATTTACCTTCAACCTTCTTTTGGTTAGGTTAAATAAGTGTGTGTTTTCTGTAAATATGAGAAAACTTAAGAAATAGTGAAAGGACTGCTGGAACAATATGAAAAGTATCCACTACACTAAAGGAATTCAGCTCACATTGGCAGTCATGTGGACAGCCTTTCTTTCCCATTTGTAGTCCCTCAGTGCCTGGTGACCATAAACTGGCTAACATAGAAAACTAAGTTTATGGTCCTAACTTAGTGATCCTCCTCTTTTTCTATAATGTGACCATAGAGAACTTTGGGACCCTCCTCCTATAAGACTTTGGCTCCCACACTCATAGAATAATAGAAACTGGAAGGAACCATGAGAGGTCATTGAGTCTGGTGCCCTGCACTCATATGCAGGACCAAGTATCATATTAAAACATCCCTGACAGGTGTTTGTCTAACCTGCTCTTAAAAGAAGATGATGTTCTCTGAAATAAGCTCTTCTACAAACTGGATAGATAGTCATGGGAAGTCAAGGCTGCTTCTTGAAGCATTAACTTTCTCTCTGAACTTTACATCTCTCTTGAAGCCAACATCTGCACTACTGCCAGAGGAAGGGGGAGGTCTGTCAGTAGTTGGATTTTCTTTTCCTAGGTGGAGCTTTTCTATTCCTAAACATTATTCACAGGGTCAGGAGGTCTCAGCCCATCCCTTCTCTTTGTTAGAAACTCCACTGGCTTCACCACAGGAGCTTTTTGCAGGCTCTCTGCTCCCTCCTGCAGTTTTTCCACAATAAATAAATAAGATAAGCAAAAGATACAAGTGGCTCATGCTAAGTATGGGGGCCTCCATGTTTCTTTCCTTTTCAGGTTTTCTCTTTGGTTCTTTTTCTCATTTGGTGAGCTATTTTTCAATTAATAAATCCACATTGTAATTCAGCAGTTAATTTCTTTCTCTGGTGTTTCTTCTCTTATAATCTGTTTCTCAAGAGTTTCCTTTCCTTTCCTTAGTGAATTCTAGGAAGAGGTGTAGTGGCCCCTTTCCATGGCTCTTTCCTATAGAATGGAAGTATAAGAAAAGAGTTTTGTAGACTGTAATAAATGTCACCAGTTTAATCCTCTTGGTAAATGTAATATACACATTTTTTGCCCCAGGAACAATAGATTCATTATAGTAATGTTCTTCAGTTTCTCATTGATGTAGGTGGGTATGTATTGCAGAGACAGCTCTGTCCTTCTATACTTTGACCACCGAAAGCTCTGATTTCTGGAAAATTTCAATTTCTGTAAACTCTGGAGGATTTTAAGACACTGCTTGTAAGTTGTCTTTTATTCAGAGTATGGTTGCTATGTTGTGCTTGTAAGTTGTGAAAAGGTGTATTTTACAGCAAAAGTTCAGGGCTGGAGACAATAAAGTGCAACTGCTTTTAAAAATATATAATAGTCCATCCTGCTCATTGATTAATTTAAAATGGCATTGAAACATGCAGACATGTGCATTAAACACTGAATAGCTGAGTATTATTAGGAATAAGGGATTTTGTAACTTCCTTATTCAAGAACCAAAGGAGCAGCCACGTTAGTCTGTTTCAGTAAAGCAAACAAAGTCCTGTGACACTTAAAGACTAACAAATTTATTTATTGCATGAGCTTTTGTGGGTGAAAATCCCACTTCGTCAGACGCTTTGAAGATGGAGGAATTTACAGAATGGGAGGAATGTTTGTTAGGGAGTTATTGGTGATAAACTGTTTCTAATAGCACTTTATCTCTGTTAATATTCATCCTTGATTTATGTAAGTTAGACTTCAAGTCAGAATACAGAATAGGGAAAGACGTAGTTACATTAGTGGACAGTTTCCTTTTAGCCAGAGTAATACAGTTATGTTTGCTGATAGCTTTCAAGAATGTCAACCATGAGGTCCTGCTTGCTTGCTTAAGGGTGCTGAATATGCACACAGTTGCTCAAGCACAACTCTCACAAGACAGAGGTCGTGCTGGTCAGCTGATTCAAAGAGAGGAAGCCCTCAAACATTTGTTTGAGCATGACTTGTCAAATTGGCCATTGCAATCTGGCTTCAGAAGCTTGTGATCTCTCTCCTTTTCTTCATATGCAAATCAGCAGTTCCCAGGCATGCTGGAAGGGCATAACGACCAGGGTACTTCAGGGATCTGGTCTGGGTCTGGGTCTGGGTCTGGGTCTGTTCAGTATTTTCAACAATGATTTAGATAATGGCATAGAGATTACACTGATAAAGTTTGCCAATGATACCAAGCTGGGAGGGGTTGCAAGTGCTTTGGGCTGTCTCTACATCAGGGTTTTATTTTGAAACAACAGCCGTTGTTTCAAAATAAAGCCAGGCATGTCTGAACAACGTTTCGTTATTTCAAAAAAGGGGACCCCATCATTTTGAAGTAATGGCTGTTGTTGCGAAACAGTAAAACCTCGCATGCAATCAAAATATCTGTTGTTTTGAAACAATTGTTTCGAAACAATGCCGTTCAGACGTGTTATTTCAAAATAACAGCTGTTTTAAAATAACACTTTTGCTCTTCTCCTTCAGGGTGCCTTCCTTTTTGTATATAGTGAGTGGGGGCATGGCCGAGCGAGGGGGCCATGTTGCCACACCTCCCATGCTGCCCCTCTCCTGAAGTGAAATAGCATGTCCACACACAGGGCATGCTATTTCGCTTTGAGGGTTTCCCTTATTTCGAATTAACATTTTCTTATTTCAAAATAAGGATTTTATTTTGAAACAACTTATTTTGAAATAACAGTTTACATGCAAACACAGCCTTGGAGAATAGGATCACAATTCAAAATGATTTGGACAAATAGGTGAAATGGTCTGAAGTAAAAACAGAATGAAATTCAATAGAGACTAGTGTAAAGTCCTCCACTTAGGAAAGAACAATCCATTGCACACATACAAAATGGGCCGTGACTGCTTAGGAAGGTGAACTGGGTGTCATAGTGGACCAGAAGCTAAACATGAGTCAACAGTGTAACATTATTGCAAAAAAAAAGCAAATACCATTCTGGGATGTATTAATAGTAGTATTGCAAGGAAGACATGACAAGTAATTCTTCCATTCTACTCTGCCCTGATTAGGCCTTAATTGGAGTATTGTGTCCAGTTCTGGGTTCCTCATTTCAGGGAAGATGTGGACAAATTGGAGAATGTCCAGAGAAGAGCAACACAAATGATGAGATGTCTGCAATATTTGACAGGTGGGGGAAGACTGAAAGAGCTGGGTTTGTTTAGTCTGGAATAAAAGAGACTAAGAGGGGACATGAGAAGTCATTTTTCTACACTACTCCATGCTGTTTAGACATCAGCTGGAGTATTATCTCTGTTTCTGGGCACCTCATTTCAGGAAAGATGTGGAAAAAATTGGAAAAAGTCCAGAGAAGAGCAAAAGAATGATTAAACTTGATTTATGGGGAAGATGGAAAGAGTTGAGTCCATTTAGTCTAGGAAAGAGGAGATAGGGAGGACATAACAGTTTGCAAGTACCTCAAAGGAGGAAGAATGATTATTCTCCTTAACTCCTGATCATAGGACAAGAAACAGTGGGTTTAAATTGCAGCAAGGGAAGTTTAGGTTGGACATTAGAAAAAAATTCCTAACTGTCACAGTGATTAACTACTGGAGTAAGTTGCCTAGGAAGATTGTTGAAGAGCTTATTTCAGAGAACATCTTCTCCATAGTTCTCTCTCGGCATGTTTCCTCTCTGAACCATGGAATTTTAATCTCGTGTACCTTTAGATGAGGAAACATGTTAAAGAGACAATGCTTCTATCCTTTCTAACATTTATTTAGTTCCATTTTTGTCTCAATGCAAAAGGGGAGCTTATAATCTGCATTTAGACTTTGAAAATGAACCAAGAGTGGGGAGAAAAAAGAAAAAAGCAAAAGGAGAGGGGCAAGACGATTCCCTACTAGTATAAGAGAGGACAGCTGAGCAGAGATGGGGAATCAGTGGTGCCCAAGCTGTGTAACTATAAGATCACAAAATGTAATCTACAAAGTGAGGAGGAGGAAATGCAGTCCAATCAGCAGAAGACAAAGAATTACCAGAAATGATGGATGGCAAAGACATTACAGGACTGGCATAGACAACATGTCATTGTCTGATTGCACAGATGAGAGGAAGAGACTATGTATAGCCCTAGCAAACATGAAATTGCTGAAAGATAAACTGACTGTGCCTTGAAAGTGTTGTATTCTTCCTCCAATGAGAAGTGGCAATTTATTATTTTTTGACAAAACAAAAACAAAAACAAACAAACAAAAAAAACCCCTCAAAGCAAAGCAAAGCAAAGCAAAACAAACAAAAAAAAAGCCCACAGTTTATTGGGAAGCTTCTTAGACTCATCTGTCCTTCTAGTTATCTTTTGTTATCTTTTGTTTAGTTATCTTTTATCTTATGTTTCTAGTTATCACTAAAATTGCTGTTTTATTTTCAACCCATTCAGGAAGGAACAAAAAAACACCAAATCAAAACAAACTGATCAGATAGCAAAGTAACAAATAATGATAAATAACTTTTCCTCTTCACAGTCAAATCAAAAGGAAAATCTCATTTTCCATGCCTTACATTTTCATTAGCTTCTCTATGCTAACATACACCACCAGGCCAGCTTATTTATTTTTTAATAACAGTTTCACCATCAAAGAAGCAGACAGGTGCTGAGCTGAAAACCTGAGAACATGTGAGAAGACATTGAAGTTATTGCTAGATTCAGAACCTACTGTCTCATCAGTCTAAATCATTGTGCAGAAGAAAGCAACTTGCTAACAAGGTCTTTGCAGAGGCATATTATTAGGGAAGAGGGTTTTTCTTGCTTAACTTGAGAACATGAAAAGCCTTGATTTTGTATCTTCTCACTGTGTTGTACATTTCCCCACTCCCTAGCACTAACAATCTTTCATTGTTCATATTATTTTACATGGAATGTGAAAAAAACACACAGCCACCTTTAACATCCAGAAAGACTTGAAGACTGGGCATTTTATGTCCACAATCTTTTACAGATGCAAAAGTTCCTAAGAATCCACACTTTGGGAATGGAAGCCAAGCTATGGAACAATTAACAAAAATAAAATAAAATAAAATAAAAGGAACTGTGCCAGGTGAAATAATGTCTTAATACCCATTAAAAGGGCTGCAAATACGTGGGAAGGTTGAAAGCCAAATATACATTGAAGTTTTTTTATTTTTTTTTAAATAGACATTGAAATTGGAAGTGTTGCCTCACAGATCACAGCAAGCTCATCCATGCTTGTAGTGCTGGATAAAATAAGGTCATTTTGGGAGATGTCTTCTTGGCCAGTCTGATCATCAGGAACTAGAAATAATAAGGGGAGAATAATCTTGCTTGGAATAAGGTTGCCATCAGTCAAAATCAAGCTAAAAGATATCAGTTGCTAATACCATAACATAGAGTCTATTTTTACTTCTTTTCACCTCTTTCCACTTGCACTGTTTTTCTCCCATCTACCCAGTCCAGAGAGTGGTAAAGGAAAGACTTAAAATATACAGTGTGACCTGGGCCTCCTGGAATAACCAACTGAACATGCAAAAATCAGGGCAAGCTGCAAAACTGAGAGCCAAACACTCTGAATCCTGACAGGTAGCACTTAAACCAGATTCCTGGCAAGTAATACACCATGCTTCTGATTCCCCACGCTGGTTATCACATTAAAAAAAAATAATAACAAAAATAGAAACATAACAAAATAGAAACAGCTCCCTTTATTGCAAATCAGATCCTGGTTTCCAACTAGCTACATAGCATCTAAGAGAGACAGGTTCTTCTGACCCCAGAAGAGTAGCCACATTACACAGAATAATAGCTTTGAATCTTACCCAAAATACCATACTGTTAGCTAACCCTTTGGCAACTAAAACTAAAGGTATAATGGGGAAAAAAAAAAGAGAGGGGAAATTAAAGGGTCAAAGTGAATTATATACAAACAAGTGATTAAGAGGCCGTGTAAAGCAAGGCCTTGGAAGAATTTGGAGTATTCAAGCTTGTTCAGTTCCTCTAGTACAGGGGTCTCAAACTCAAATCACCATGAGGGCCGCATGAGGACTGGTAGAGGGCTGCATGAGGACTAGAATGTTTGCCCAAAGGCCGCACCACTGTAACCTTTTCATACAACAATATTGCAAATATCAGTAATGATAGTGTCATTGTGGGCCACAGGACATAGCTTTAAGGGCTGCATGCGGCCCACAGGCCACATGTTTGAGACCCCTGCTCTAGTAGGAACCCAGCACCTAGGTGGGCATCAGTCCTTTCTCCACTTGCAGAGGAATAGTTCCAGAGATGGTCTTTGGCTGTAGCCTGGAGACTAAAGACAAAATGGAGTTGGGTGCTGCCACCTTTTATCACCTCTGGCCTTCTCTGTGCTGTGTGGAGTTTTTGCAAATCAAAATAGAGTTGAGTCACATGGTCAGTCCAGGTGACTCACTGGGCAGGTTTCTCCCTAGTGCCATTGTACCTGTGGTTCCCTTAATGGGTTATTAAGGAGATGATGACTGTAGACATCCAGTCTGGGGAGTTTCCCAGAATCAAAGAAGTTGAAACACACATATTAAAAACATATTTTTAACTTCTTCTACAGATATGACAACTACATATAAACAATTTAATCATTCCCAATGTTACTACCTGTCTATTGGTACCAAACATGGCAATTATGACATATTAATATGAAAAAAGTATAATAAATGGTGCCCTAAATCCAGACAGTGTCACATACATCTGTATTTAAAAATTGCATCATGTTTAAGCATAATTAGGAACAATTAAGTAGGCTGACATGATGCTGATCACAGCTTATCTTTGTCTATTCTGACTAAAAAGGCAGTCACTTTCCCAAGTGCAGGGGTTGTTCTATAAACCTAGAGCTCCCAGCACTCCTCAGGGTTATACCAAGGGAATGAAAAGGTAAATTGGCTTTGCACATATTGAATGTATAGGATGTGCCCTAAAAAAATGGAAAGTATCACAGGCATGACCCATTTTCATAACCTGATTTTACAGCTGACATAAGGTAGTTACGCATATGTGCTACCAATTTAGCAGTTAAGAAATGTGATTGGTTATGTTACCTGAACAACAAGATAAAAACTGAAACCAAAACCACAAGAAAGGAATAAGTAGTAGCATGTGTTTGGAGGAATTGAGGAAAGTACTAAATATGACGCATTGAGTAGAAATCATAAAATCACACTCAAAATAAGGTTTGTATTGCATATAGAATAGAAATGTATGAGGGGACACAAGTTATCTTACATACATATAGGAAATGCTAACCACAACTGTGATGTTAACTTGTAGTTGGATAATAAAGAATGTAACCAACCATAAAAAGTAAAATGAAATGATTGGTTAAGAAGTGTTACTCAGTTAATCACATAAACCAAAGTAATCTTTGTTTTAAATAGGTTGAATCATTACAATATTTTGTACGTATGTCAAACTGGAAGATTAAACTTGTTTAAGACCATAATAGAACATACAACTTAATATGCAGCTGTCTGTACAAGAGCAATTGCAAGGTCAACATTTACTTATGATTGGATGATGCTAGGTGTACAGCTAACTGCAAGCTGTAGAAAGAGGCAAACATCTAAGCTATATCCACACTTAGTCAGTTACATTGATTTAAATTAAATCAGTTTAATAAAATTGCTATAAAATCATTAAATTGATTTAATTAAATCTATTTAACATGTCCCCACTAGAAACTCAAATTAAACTCGCATGTCCACGGCTATATTCCCTCTAATTTTTCAGTCTGTGTGCACAAAAAATTTCTTTTGTGCAAATTTTCAGAACCAGCGTCCAAATTTGTGTGCACTCCAGTTAGTGTGGTCAAACTTGTGAGCGCAATGAAGCAAGTGTGTATGATGCAACTAATATCTAAATTTTATTTTGATATGGTGATAGAAATGATTTTATACATTACAAAATCTTATCTGAAACATGCTATTTGAAACTACCTTCTTAAAGTAGCACAAAAATATTAGAACTGTTGAATTTTTTTGTGCATGCTTTATTTTGTTGTGTGCATGGGCTTCACAACCTGTGTGCATACGCACACGTGCACAGCTTAGAGGGAACATAGGTCCACGGACAGGACTAGCTAGTTTGATTTAGGAGAGGGGCACCATGGGAGGTGTGGCAACATGGCCCCTAGAAAGGCCATGCCCCCTCCCAATATATAGAACAAGGGTAGAACGCTGGGACGGGCAAAAGTATTAAATCAAAATAATGACTACACAGCATTATTTTGAAATAATAGTTTCTATTTAACCATCATTTCAATATAATACTAGGTTTTATTATATCAAAATGACTTTCCTTATTTCAAAATGAGGGCGCTCCTTATCTCACTATAAGGAAACATAGCATGGACCTGCCCTGCTTTAAATCAAAATAATCAACATTATTTTTTAAAGACTGTGTGTGGGCATATTCTTAAAGTACAAAAACCCATTAAATTATAAACAACCAGAAAAATTGTCAAAGCGGCAAACCTATGTCCCTGGTTTAAATAAGATACTAATCCATCATGCTGATGTATTTTTGCTGAATAAAACTTGATTGAGCTTGGCTAGTTGATGTCCTGTTGATCAATATTCTCAACCAAACTCTTAAAACATTAAAAAGATAAAAGGAGTCATGTGGGACTTAAAGACTAACAGATTTATTTTTTGCATGAGCTTTCATGGGAGAAAAATCCCACTTCGTCAGATGTTTCGAAGATGGGTGAACTTAATACATCCCCATAATTTTTAAGCACAATAAAATGGTGAAATGCAGACAAACTGAATGGAAATCAAACACAGAGGACAGATGGGAAATCTTATTATTTTAAACTAGTGATTCTGATTCCTTAAGTTCTGACATTACTCCAACATAGCTTAGTCA
The DNA here is from genome assembly GCA_007922195.1 of Podocnemis expansa. Lineage (NCBI taxonomy): Eukaryota > Metazoa > Chordata > Testudines > Podocnemididae > Podocnemis > Podocnemis expansa. The sequence continues at coordinate 2,973,670 of ML682021.1, read as the reverse complement.
TCCACTAAATTGGAGCTGGTGAAAAAGAGTCTCTCTTCCTCTCAGAAAATTTTGACCAACAAGCAAGCAAGCAAGCAAGCAAATAAATAAATAAGGAAATAAGGAAATATTGAGTTTTTGGCACAAAATCCAAATCTAAAATATTTTAATTCTGAAATGCCACTGCACCATCTCATGGGAGTTGCAGTTCAGGTATTCCTTGCTTTCCTTCTCCTATACACTAGATTCATGTTGGACAACATCACATAAGCTGCATCACAGTCTTCTTTCCTGAATGACAGGATGCAGGGCAGTTAGGCATCAAGAGAAATTAATCTGGCTTTCAGGAATTCATGAATTTTTTAATGAAAAATTAAAGTTTTCTGCAGACAGCAGACAATTATTCTGAAAATTTTAATTTAGTCAAATACCCATTTTCCATTGAAAAAAATTGACAGAAAAATTTTCCGTCAGCCCTACTTAAAAACTAAATGAACAAATGGCCTTGTTTGTGTTCTGAAGAATCACAAATATTTTGGTGTTACTTCACAAAATGCACCCTTTACTTAAACACAGAAAAAAGAGAATCAAATGAACTCAAATTAGCAGTTACTAATTTTCAAAAACTGCTTTTTCTAATTTTTTTTTCTTTCCAGTTTGAACAAAAGTGTATGCTAGAACATTAATTGCAACAATGTATAGCTCTTTTTCTTCATTTTGCTTATTATTAAGTTCTTTCAGTCAGTAAGACAACTGTAGCTCCCATAGCTCCCATGAACTTTGGTTTAATCCATGTGAATTAATTCTATGATACTTAACCGTTTACTTATACAATAAATATTTTTTTTCCAAAACACAAATATGACAATCCTAAGAATAAAAGATTCTGCAAAGTTTAGTGAAGTGCTTCTTCTATTCTCCAAAGACTGTCTATATACAAAGGGTATTTGGAATCCTATTGACATCATTCACTTTGTTCTATCTCTAAAATTTTCACTGTACTGCACAGCTAAAGTAGCTGTATTTTTGCAGCTTTGCTTTTCTCAGTGACTTTATCCATAATCCCTTAAGATCTGGTATTTATACAAAAGCCTCTATTCATGGATTACACTAGAATCTTAAGATTTATTTAATTTTTTTTTGTTGTTGCTGTGAAAAAAGCTTGAAATCATGAACCCTCAAATCTAAAATCAACCAAACAAAAAACAAAAACACCCAATACACACACACCACGAGGAAAATAAAAAGGCCCCTGTCCTTTTAATCTCATGATTCTAAAGCTAATGTCTTGATACTGGGTGTCTGACTCATGGTTTTTGAAAACTTGCAATTGTCATAATTGCTTCTTTAGCAGAGAATGTTACAAATGTAGAGACTGATCAGCAATCTGTAATGACAGAGTACGACCCTTCTCCACAAGTGGTATACAGAGAAGGGACTAATGTACTTCTTTTTAAGGAAGAGGGTGGCAGATGGTCCTTAGTGAGTAAACTATATGCAAAGTATGCTATATGCCTGCAAAAGGCAATTTTCAATGTGCTATAGCTCAGTCAAGTTAAAAACAAGTTTCACCAGACTTCAGATGGGCTTAATTAGCTTTGAAATTCTAGCAACTTCAAGACTAGAAGTATTATAAACCAAACCAAACCAACAAAGTTATTTTTTCCATTACCAGATGTCAAAAACAACTAAAAAAAATCACCTGAAGTCAGTTGGCAGTTTTTTTAAAAAAAGACAGTATTAAGAGCACAAGAACAAACTATTTCAATGAGCAGGAAGGATAGAAGTATGGCAGGAGACCACCCTGTCTTAATCAGGAGATTTTCAATCACCTAAAAATGAAAAAAAAAAGTCCTAAAAAATGTGGAAACTTGGACAAATCACAAAGGATGACTATGAACAAAAAACAGTTAGGTAGGAGAGAAATTAGCAAGGGCAAGGCACAAACTGAGATCAAACTAGCTGAAGGCATAAAGGGTAACAAAAAAAGCTCATGCAATAAATATATTTGTTAGTCTTTAAGTGCCAAAAGGACTCTTTATTTGTTTGTTTTACTGAACTAGACTAACACAGCTGTCCCTTTGGATCTTAGAAATAAGAGAAAGACCAAGAGCAGTGTAAGTCCATTTCTCAACAGAGTAAAAAACAATAAGACTATGTCTACACATACAATTAAGTTTGAATTAATGAAGATTAAGTCAAACTAAATTAGTGGATGGCCACACTGGTTTTCATAACTTCAAACTAAGGAATTCCTTAGTTTGAAGTGATGAACGGTTACTTCGAAGTTGTAAAACCTCCCTTAACTTCAAAGTAATGGTTAGTTCAAACTAACCCAATGGAGCTGCGTTAATTTGAACTAACCAGTAGCTCGAATTAAACACAGTTTACCCTTCTTCCTCCCATGAAGGAAGTGCCTGCCCGGGATACCACCCCACTTCACCCTTACAGACACGCCCTGCCCAGACAACCTGCTGTTCTGTAGCCTGGGCAGACATGTCTCAGACAAGCATAGCCAGCCAGAGCTGGTGCAGGGCTCCCATATGGAATCAAGAGGAAGTCCTCAGCCATCTCTCCAAATGAGGGACTGAGGAGATCCTCTCCCAGTTGCGGGCTAGCCACAGCAACTGGGAGATATACACAGGCATAGCCGCGGCTCTGATCGCAAAGGGGCACCAGCGCACCACAGAGCAGGTGTGCATAAAAATCAAGGCCCTCCACCAGGACTATGCCCAGGTCCAGGAGGTGTGGTGGTGCTGAGGGGCAGCATGTGCTGCCAGATACCCTGAGTATGTGGAGCTGCACACCTTCCTAGGTGGGGAGCTCACCAGCCTTCCAGTTGGGAAAGTCAACTCCGGGGAGTTCTCCTCCGTGGCTGATCCCTGGAGGGGGACTCAATGGAGGAAGGCATCCCCCTGAATGTGGGAGACATCACCTGCCAGAGGGCACAGCACCACCACCCATCCCAGCCACCAGCCTGGAGTTCTTTCCTGCCCCCGAGGAGGTGCCAGCCACCCCAGAGGAGGAGGGGATGAGCCCCCACCCCACAGAGGAGGACATCGGGGAGGGGATGTCACATTGGACCTCAGCAGCAACTGTTGGTGAGTACTCCCTCCCTCCTTCCATGTGGGCAGGGCTGAGCCTGCCTGTGGCACAGACAATGAGAGAGGACATAGACTGGGGACAGACAGGGTGCTGGGGACGGGGCGGCGGGGTGCAGACACCCTTCCACACGGCAGAGGGGCCAGGGATCATGTGGCAGGGTGGGCATGGGGAAGGCCAGGGCACGCCCCCCAGGCACCAGCACTGGTCCCTCACCATGACCTTCTTGGCCCCCCCATTCCCCATTTCTCCCCCAAGTCTCCCATTCTCCCCAGTTCTCCCCCAAGTCCCCAACCCCCACCCTGCCACCAACCCACTCCTTCTTTGTAAATAAATCCCAGTAAACCAATCCCTTGTGTCTGGTTCTTTTTATTGTTTTGGGGATGGTGAGGGGATGGGTGGGGGCGTGGAGCAGGTATAGAGGAGGAGGAGGCGTGAGGGTGCCTTGTGGCAGGCCCAGCCCTCAATGTTCTTCTGCAAGGAACAAATCCTTCAGCGCCTTCCAGATGGTGTGCACTCTTTGCTGGGCCCGCTCCATCTGGTTCATGATCTTGGGCTGTTCGAACTGTGTGGTGAAGCATTCAGCTTCTACCTCCCAGATGTGGGAGACCCTCTCCCCCCACAGTTCACAGAGATTGTGCAAGGTGACACAGGAGCTGATGACTTCAGGGATGGTTTGATCTTCAAGGTAAAGGTGCATCAAGAGAGACCCCCACTGGAGTTTGAGCCATCCAAAGGTGTGCTTGACAACCTAGCAGCACCTATTAAGCCTCTTGTTAAACAGCTCCCTGCTGGTGTCCCGGTAGCCTGTGTATGGCTTCATAAGCCACAGGAGCAAGGGGTAGGTGGCATCTCTAGTGATGAGGATGGGCATCTGCACATCCCCAAGGATGATGTTGTGTTGGGGGGAAGAATGTGCCCACCTGCATGTACTTGTAGAGGCCGGAGTTCCTCAGCATGTGGACATAGTGTGCCCTCCTCAGCCAGCTGACGTACAGGTTGGTGAATATGCCCTGGTGGTTGATGAGGGCCTGCAGAAGCATAGAGTAGTATCCCTTGTGGTTCCTGTACTCTGTGTTCCGGAGCTCGGACAGGATGTGCATTGTGTCCAAGGTGCCCATACATTTGGGGAATCTGAGGGCAGAGTAGTTGTTGAGGTGTCCTGCAGGTTCCCCAGGTGATGAGGCAGGCTAGCAGGACCTGATTCATGGCCCCCTGCTGACCTGCAGGAGGATGATTCCCATGGTGGCCTTCCCAACCTGAAGTGGTGTGTGACAGACCAGTAGGACTCTGGGGTGGCCCTCTTCCTCAGGGCGACGGCTGCTCTCTTGTCCACAGGCAGAGTGAGTCTCAGCTGGGTGTCCCTGAGTTGCAGGACTGGGGTGCGCTCGTGGACCAACTCAAGGAAGGTCTGCTTCCTCAGCCTGAGGTTCTGCAGGCACTGGTTGTCATCCCATGCGGTGAGGACTATTCATTCCCACCAGTCTCTGCTGGTTTTGCATGCCCAGAATCGATGGGGCATGGAGGGAAGCAGAGTGACTGTGGCAGCTGGCAGGGCCTGAATGGTGGTGGTGGTGCTGGTGGCTGCCTCTGTGCTGTCTGGGTCGAGGAAGAGTATGCTCCAGGCAATAAGAGCACTGCACAAGGTTGTGTGGGTGCTGGGCACCCCTGTGGCAAGCTGTGGGAGCTGGGCTTGGTTCATGACCTCCTCCCTTTGCCTTTTGGCAGCCAAAATGAGCAGAGGGTGAGGTCAGTTCCTGTTTTTATGGGATTAACAGGGGGAGTGTCCCTTCCTGGAGGCCATGTTGTCATATTTCCCATGGTGTCCCCTTCCTAAGTTGAACTAGCAAGTCTGCGTATGGACATGCTAGTTTGATTTGGGTTTCTCATGGGGACATGTTACTACAAGTTAATGATTATTAGTTTTAATTGATTAATTTGAGGTAAATTAATTCAAATTAACATTCTTAAGTGCAGACATACTCTAACAGAAAATGTGGGAAAGGCAGAGGAACGAAATGATTTTTAGTTTTGGTCTTCACTAAGAAGGTTGGTGGTGACTGGATGCCTGATGTAGGGAAGGACTATAAAAATGGGACAGGATCAGAAGCTAAAACAGGGACAGAACAAGTTAAAATTACCTAGACAAGTTAGATGTCTTCAAGTCACCAGGGCTTGATGATATGCACCCAAGAATACTCAAGAAGCTGACTGAGGAGAGTTCTGAGCCATTCGCTATTATCTTTGAAAATTCATGGAAGATTGCAGAAGTCCTGGAGGACTGCAAAACAGCAAATATAGTACCCATCTATATAAAGGGAAACAAGGACAACCCATGGAATTATAGACCAGTCAGCTTAACCTGTGCACCAGGAAGAATAAAGGAGCAAAGATTTAAGGAATGTATTAGTAAGCATCTAAAAGAGAATAAGGGGCTAAGTGATAATCAGCATGGCTTTGTCAAGGACAAATGGTGTCAAGCCAACTTGATAGCTTTCTATGATGGGTAACAAGCCTTGTGAATAGAAGGGAAGTGGTAGATGTGGTGTATCTAGACTTCAGTAAGGATTTTGATATGGTCTCACATCACTTTCTCATTAACAAATTTGGGGGGTACAGCCTGGGTAGAGCCACTATAAAATGAGTGAAAAATTGGTTGGCTAACCACTTCCAGAGAATAGTTATCAACAGTTCACAGTCATACTGGAAGGCCAAAACAAGCAGGCTACTGTAGGGATTGGTTCTGGTTTCAGTTCCGTTCAATATATTCATCAATGATTTAGGGGATGGCACAGAGAGTACACTTATAAAGTTTGCCAGTGATACCAAGCTGGGAGGGTTTGCAAGTTCTTTGGAGGATAGGGTCACAATTCAAAATGATTTGGACAAATAGGTAAAATGGTTTGAGACAAAGAGAATGAAATTCAGTACAGACAAGTGTAAAGTCCTACACTTAGGAAAGAACAATCCATTAGACACATACAAAATGGGCAATGACTGCCTAGGAAGGAGTACTGAAGAAAGGGATCTGGGTGTCACAGTGGACCACAGGCTAAACATGAGTCAACACTGTAACACTGCTGCAAAAAAAAAAAAAAGCCACCATCACTCTGGGGTGTAAAAATAATAATATTGTAACTAAGACACGGCAAGTAATTCTTCCACTCTGCTCTGCCCTGATTAGGCCTTAATTGGAGTATTGTGTCCAGTTCTGGGTGCCTTATTTCAGGAAAGATGTGGGCAAACTGGAGACCATCCAGAGAAGAGAAATATAAATGATTAAATGCCTGGAATACTTGACATATGAGAGAAGACTGAAAGAGCTGGGTTTGTTTAGCCTGGAAAAGAAAAGACTGAGGGGGGACACGATAACAGTTTGCAAGTATCTAAGGGTATGTCTACACTTGCAAGTTAGTTTGTATTAAGGAGGCTTAATTTAAACTACCTTAGTTGCTGTCTACACTAGGCTTTCATTAGTTCAAATTAGGAAATTCCTTAATTTGAAATAATGAAAGCTTATTTTGAACTAGTAAGACCTGCCATTTAGTTTGAACTAAGCCCTTAGTGTGATCGTTAGTTCGAACTAAGGACGATGTAGACAAGGATTAACCCTTAGTTTGAAGTAGGGGCGGTTAGTTTGAATTAACAAAGCGGGCTTATCTGAATTAATATTAGTTCAAATTAGTCCACATTGTTATTTGAACTAATAAATTCAAGTGTAGTTCGGACTAACCTCTAACTTATTAGTTCATATTAACAAATTCGATCTAACTTTTCCTAGTGCAGACATAGCTTAAAAGGTTGTCACGAGGAGAAGGGGAAAAAACTGTTCTCCTTAAATGGTGGTGATAGGACAAGAAACAATGGACTTAAATTACAGCAAGAGAGATTCAGAGTGAATATTAGGAAAAAATTCCTAACTGTCAGGGTGCTTAACCTCTGTACTAAGTTGCTTAGGCAGGTTGTGGAATTATTTTAATGGAAGGGTTTAAAACAAGGTTGGACAAGCACCTGTCAGGGTTAGTTTAAGAGGTTACTTGGTCCTGCCATGAGTGCAGGGTACTGGACTTGATGACCTCTCATGGCCCCTTCCAGTTTCTATAAAATAAGTCAAATAAACAAACAACAAACAGTGGCACCAGTTTTGTCCCTTTAAAACACTTCAGCTAAAGGTGAATGCTTCAGAATTTTTCAAGCAGATAGAAGTGAGGGATGAGAATGCAAACTATTATATAATTTTAAATATAGACATTACTGTTGCTCTGTCTATAATAATAAAATCACTGCCTTACTTTAAGGTTCTTGTGGGAACATTTACGTATGTGATTACATTTTCATACTCAACATTGCACTAATGCAAATGTATTTTATTTTTTCATATGATATTTTTAAGTTGCCAGTAGGTGTTTAAGGTGCTTATTCTCAACTGCCTTGTAGGAATTTGCTAGCTTTGCTATCAGAACATTGTAATTCTGAGAGCGGCTATCGGCAAACCTATTAGGAAAAAGAATACAATTTATTTCCTGAAATTTCTGAAAGAGCAAAGCATTTTATGATCACACCTCTCTGCATTTCTGTGGAAATAAATTGCACTTTCTGTTGGAGGAATTCTCATTTTCACATGTGAGGACAATACTAAAAAACGAGAAATCAATCATTTTGCATGGTTCATTGAATTTGTGATATTCTATTCATACTTTGTTTAAAAAAATAAGAAAATATATGTCTGTCTTCTTGGATGAAATTAGTTATTTTAAGAATGAGGGCAAAAGAAAAAAACAAAAGCCAAGTCAATCCTTTTAAGCTAGAGGAACTTTTCCCTTCTATTTGTGCTGCCTACAGCCTTTATACCAAATTTCCTTCTCCCCCAAATAATAAAAGAAGTTTGGAAGTAGGAAAATCAGACTGTGAAAGAAAAAAGCAGAGAAGAAGAGAGAGAGTCAGCTAGTATGTCAGAGAGACCAAGTTTGTATAACTGAGCTCTCACATACACACTTCAGTAGTTTGTCTACAACATTTAGCCTGAGGTCATGGTTTACAAAAGCTGTTTATTGTTGGTCCTTGAAAGGCCATAAGAAACATTTTTTTCCTACTTTCTCCCTTTATCCTCTGTGACTATAGCTACAGCATTTTATCTGTGGTATACAATTTGAAAACCGCTTCTCATTTCAGTATCCAGGGTTACAGTAGACCCTCTGGCACTGATGTTTCACTACACCTCCATATGCCTCTGAAAGTAAAGAGATAATACAACTTAACATTGATTCTTCTCTAATCAAGATGCAATAGAACATTTTGGAAGACACAGTTCATTAGCACTCAAGACCAATTGATCTAGTGACAAAACAAATTCTTTCAACTCTGCACTTCGCTTCAGAAGAAGTCACAGGATGTAATACTCATGATCCCACTGAGGAATTAAAACAAAAAACAAACACAAAAATGGAATCTATACCATGTGTATAAGGGAGGTACACTAAAGAGGGACATTGTTATTTCCTTCTTAATAGATGTACATTAGTAAAGCATGCAATATTAAAAATAATTCTATGCTGGTTTGAATAAGAAGACAAATATGATTGCTTGTAATTGCATGGGTAACATTCTCTAGTTAACCACTGTCCTAAGTATATGTTAATTAATTTCACAGGAAAGAGTCAATTAATATGATTCCCTTCCAGCACCACAACCATGGGTTGTTAAATATTGTGCCAAATAACTTATTTTAATAAATATATAGATTTAAACATTAGCCATTATTTTTCAGTGTAGGATTTATTGCTCTCCTCTGTGACTGAGGGTACATTTGCTTGAGTTTACAATACATTATTGTCCAGAGTGCTTGTTATGGCATATTGACTTGTTCTAAAAATGGGACTATCAGGGCCAATCTAGGGCAGGGAAGGGCAAGTGGGGTGACTGCCCCAGGCCCCATGATTTGGCGGGCTCTGTGCAGCAGCTGCACTTGCTAATCGCCAGTACTGGCAGTGGCATGTGAGGGTGTTTGAGGCAGGACTGAGCCAAAAGTGACACATAGGAGGCAGTGCAAGAAAGAATACAACAGGGCCTGGGGAGGGCGACACAAGGCTGGAATTGGGATGGGGGCTGGTGCCGTGGAGCTAGGCCAGGGATGGACCTGGCTGAGGAGATGCAGGGGGCAGTGTGTGAGACTGGGATCAGGGTCAGACAGGCACAGCGTGGGGGGGGGGGGGGGTGGGGGGGGGGGTGGGGGGCGGGGGGGGAACGGGGGGGGGGGGGGGTTTGGGGGGGGGGGTTTTAGCACGTGAAGCTGGGATTGGGGAGCTCAGATGTAAGTAGTAACACATAATGATTGTTGAGTTGTATATATTTTATAACTTTAGCATTCTTTTATTTACAGTAATAATATAGGCTATAATTTCACTGTTGTTGGTTGTGTTGTGTCTTGTAGTATGTGTAAGGGGCATAGAAGGTACAGTAGGCTATGAAACAGGTTACTCTTTGAAGTTCAATGTCATCCATATAAATAATGGAGGCCCTGCAGAGACCAATTTGTCCTGGGCCCTGCACACCCCTAGAGCCAGTCCTAGAGACAACCTTGGAAGACAATTACAAAATGTAAATCATCAAGAGACCACAGCTGCATGAGGGATTTGTTACCAAACTCACCATCTCAAAGATTCCTTAAGATGATATGGTTCAAGTTAAAGTTGAATTAAAACACAAATTCCCATATATCTTATACTATATTGTGAAGGATGGGTTGTATCTTGGGCCCTAGATTTAAAGCAGATCCAGATTTAAAATTTTAACTCTTTGGAGACTGAAGTGAGTTCACGCCTTCCTTGGAAAAGATCATGGATAAGGATGCTAAAAATTGTTCATAAACATGTGGAGTGTTACTCCCCCAGCTTGTCTCCCTTGTATATAGAGGCATCTAGATGTAGTATGACTCCATGACAAATTGCAAGAAAGATTCTAGGGTAATTTAGGAGTAGGGCTGGGAAAATAGCAGGGCTTTTTTTGGTTTGATGGAAATTGCAAAATGAAAAAAAAAAGTTCATGGTCAAATCAAAAATAGAATTTTCTAAAAAGAAAAAAGGGGAAAAATTGTAAGATTTTGAGCCTGGATTTTAAAATAAAGGTTCATTCCTGAGCGTGACATTTTGCACTTTGACTCAATTGTTTTCAAGGACCAGATTCACAAAATGGAAAATGACCTTCCTTATAATCTATCGCTAAGTGAGCAGGGTGGGATATAGGAGACCCAAGTTTTAATTCTCCTCTGCCTCAGCTGGAAAAGAAGTTGAACATGGGTCTCCCCCACTACAAAACAACGTTCTAGCTACTGGGCTATGGGATTCTCTCTCCACAAGTCCTACTGAAGCTGGTCTACTGTGCGTGCAGCTAAATTGTTACTAGAACAGCAACTTGAAGTTGGGTTTCCCACAATCCACCTGAATGCCCTAACCCCCAAGCTACATAATCACACTCATTGTTTTTTCCTCATCTAGTGACTATTAATTTTCATCATGAATGACTGTGGACTGTCACCTATGTTCCCTCTAAGCTGTGTGCGTATGCACATCCACACAGGTTGTGAAACCCTCACACACAACAAAAGGTTTGCACAAAAAAAAAACCAGTGCTAATATTTTTATGCTACTTTAGGAAGGCGGTTTCAAGTAGCATGTTTCAAATAAGGTTTTGTAATTTATAAAATCATTTATATCACCATAGCAAAATAAAACTTAGATATTATTTGCATCATACACACTTGCTTCGCTGTGCTCACAGGTTTAACTATGCTCACTGGAGTGCGCACAAATCTGGACACTAGATTCAAAAATTTGCACCAAATTTTTTTGAGCACACAGCCTACAAAAAATTAGAGGGAACACTGACTGTCTGTCACTATGATTGAGAATTGGCATTTTGTGATTTTTGTCCTTTGCTTTACTGAAAATGCCTAAAACAAAAAACAAACAAAAAAGATGCATTAGCTATCTAGCAAAAAAAAAAAAAAAGAAAGAAAGAAAGAAAAAAAAAAAACCTTAAAAATCAAAACCACAAATGGCTCAGTTCTACTTCTGAATCCTAAACAACATGTTTTCTCTTGATACATTTAGGCCTAGCCTTGAATTTCTATCCCACTCATGGTGGAATTTTATTTACAGGTTCATGTGGCTAGAACTTCATGCAGTGCTTTGAAAATTTAGAGGCTAACAGTTATATATGTACATGCAAGCTATTGTTCAATATTTAGTTGCTTTCACAGATTCTGTATTTCCCTTCATCTATCTTATTTTGTGGGGGGGGTTTGAAATATATGGAATATAAAAGCTGCTAAATATGAAAGAAAAAGTCACTTTTTTTTCCTAGTCTGTTTTTCTGAAACCAAATTGACAGTCAGAAATTCAGTCTTTTGCCTGTTGGAAGAGAATAAAAAGATCCATAAGAGGATCATGGAAATCACAGCTCTGAGATGGGGGGAATCCTACACAGTAACTTACAGTAGTTTAATTATAGGATGACCACATTCTACATATCAGTTCACTGTATAATGCTGCTTAAATATTTGGAGGCAAATCTTCTGAGGTTGAATGACTACACTCTGCAGAACATACGACATCTCGCTGATTAAATGTGTTCTTGTCCCAGAAAGGTTTAGCTAATCATAAAGTGGCTTCTCTGAAATTGTTTATTATTATTCAGGATTCCTGAGCCAAGAAAAATGAGGAAAGAGGAAATCTTTGTTATTCATATTTCATACAGAAATACATATCACTGCTTTAAGAAAGTTTTTTCTCCTTTTGTAGAAACATAAGTTCTCAAGATGTATAGAGGGAAGGGTTTGATTTCTGCCACTTCCTATCAGTTAATGGTTAAACTTAAAAACACATATGACAATTTCTATCATTTCTAAATGTTAATTGTACTATTAGATCCAAAATTTAAACTAAAAAATACTTTATTTAGCTTGTTTAGAAATAAAATCAATAAATCCAAAGCCTTGAGGAAGGCTAAATTTAGATTTCAGATTAGGAACATGAATTTTCCTAAGAGACTCTTGGAAGGGCATGTTGCCTTCTTGCAGCTGCCCCAGGAGGAAATATGCTGATACACTGGAGTGGGACCTATCAGATATTGCTTGATTTTTAAGCTTTTCCATTTCCTCTTGATGTGGCTGAAGCATTCTTTCAGTAATTAGGGAGCAAAAAATATTCACTCCTTCCTGCTTCTCCTGACCTCATTAGCATTCAACCAATTGTTTCAAGGAAAATTCTTTTTCATTTCAAATTCTCTTTCAAATGTTATTTTTTCCACCCTTAAGGGCCCTTAATTGTGCGGTCTGTGGACATTTGACAAGTATGACAACTACTTTGAATTAATGCCTTAAGATTCTTTTTGTGATGCTGCCTTTAATTCTAAAAGCTGAGTCTGATGAAGAGAAAGTCCAAGAGTCCTGGGAATCCAAAAGAAGTGCTTCAGCCACAGCAGTTGAAAGATGATAGCTATTTCCAATGATGGAACATTTAAATGACTTTTCATAAAAATAATAACAGTAACGGAATGCAAATATTCGTTTTAGCTATGTTTTTACAAACACAATTCAATCATAAAAAAAATAAGATCCTTACTTAAACACTAACACCCAGAAATGCACCTATTCAACATCTCAGTCACAGAGAAGGGAAATCACTTTGGTTTAAAAACAAAAAAAAACAAAAAACCAAACAAACAATTATACACCTGTTCTCAATTCAAACTACACTGATTACAAAGTTAACACAATTAAATGTCATATGTAAATTACAGTCTCTTGCTTTTTTTTGAGTGTACTTATGCACTTGTTAGAGCCTGATCTAGGGAAGGCAAGAATTCTGGGTTTCATTAAAGAGAGGTTGTTAGCTCTCCCAGGGGGTCTGATTCAATGCAAATAGCAGTTTTATTGCTCTAGCCTTGTGTGTCCCAAGAAAGGGCTGCTTCATGCAGATAAAGCAAGTATTTGATATGCAATGTGTGAGCTTTTAAATCCCCACTCTTCCTTACTGAATTTGGAGAAGAATTAACTACTTGGGTTTTGTTAAAGCAGCCAGTCAATTGCCATTCCTTTTACAGAAGATTTGGTAACAGTAAAAATAACCCCTTTAGGATTGTAATACGCTTTGTAAAGCAGTTTACAAATTATATACAGAAATTGCTTTTCCCACTACTGAAATGCAATTGCAAAGTGGCAAGTTAATAGAATGTGGTAATGCAACCCCTGTTTAGGTCAGAAGCAAGAATTATATAACATAATTTATAATACATAATCCTTGCTTCTGACCTAAACAGTGGGGTTGCATTACCATGTTTTATTAACTTGCTGCTTTGCCATTGCACTTCAGTAGTGGGTGAAGCAATTTCTACATGTAATTTTTATTATTTGCTATTTGCAGTATTACATTCTGCCTGCTCAGAACTTCCCATTTCCCTTGTTCCATATATGTGTACACACACATACAAAACAGAGGAAGTCAGAAATTCTGAGCAGGCAGAAAGTAATTGCCTAAAATGGAATTTGGCTAGGACAATTGTTAACACACCTACATCTGCTAGAAATATTATGGGGTTTTCGTAATGTAGCAACCCATCTTCTTTCCCTACTGCCCTCCCCCAGGCATTAGAATGGTTCATATTTATATTCTGAGCCTTTTTAATTGAAGACAGCTTTTTGTCAGGCAGAATAAGTAAATCAAACACTTTTCCTAATTTTTATTCCAAAACTATAGAAGCAACACACTCTAGAAAGCACAGCTCTCACCCTCCCAGACATGTCAATTTTCACACCTTAAAAATCAGAAAAATGGTGCTTAATACACATTGATGATCAACTGAGAAATACAACAGAACACCCTTTCTATGCACTGGGATCTAGCAAACGCATTTATACAACTGTTAATATGCAAGACGGTTATTCATAATAACAAAGACAGACCTGAAGATTGGGAGGAGCAAAGTTGTATCACACCTGGTTCAGTGTAAAATAGCTATCAATTGTACCCCACTATCAGATGATGAACTTAAAAGACCTGCAGCAAAAGCTAAGCAAGTAATACATTTTAACATGTTTGAGGAGACAACAGGTACCATTGCAAAGGTGCAGAAGAGTTTCTGATAGTGGGTGGTAGAAGCTGGTTGATTTTGTTTAGCACATGCTGATCTCTATGATGCAAAACAAATCACAGTAATGAGTCCCATCTAGCTCTTTCTCCCACACCAGAATCCCTCCATAATTCACCAGTTAACACTCATATTGGACTAGCTTACCATTTTCTTAAAATATTCTGTTGTCATGTACCATGCTCCTGAGAAATGACCAGTGGTCTAACAGATAACACAGAACTAGTGAAATCCAAGATAAGCTGAGCACCTTGAAGAGGATATATATAAATATATATGTATAGGTGAGCATTTCCATCTTCCTGATCACTCCATTGATGTTTTGCTAATTGCAGTGCTCAGACAGATGAATAACAGATCAAGGCTTCAAAGAGACCCTGTGGAGATCCACTTTATGGGCAAATTTGATTGCATTGTTTCAGGGCTTAATAGGGACTTAGATTTTTCTCTCATTACAACAGGTAATTTAACCTCATCTTTCTCTATGTGCTGCTCCCCAGTGTTTGAATCTTATCAACAGCTTTAATTTGCAGTTACAGTGTGACCTGATCCCATGATTTACAGAATAGGATGAAATAAATGCAGGAAAGTGTAAGTTTCCCCATCTTCAAAGCATCTGATGAAGTGGAATTTTCTCCCATCATAGCTCACTCAACAAATACATTTGTTAGTCTTTAAGTCCCACAAGACTCCTTGTTTGTTTTACCTACCTGTAGAATTGTTACATAACATGCTGTATTATGGCAATGTATAGCATTGCTTTATATATTTTTTTAAAAATCACAGCAAATATGTAACAGGCAGGTGATTGGCTATGGAACTGCAGAGAATGAACTTCAAAAAGGGATTTTTTTTTAACCTTCAAATAGGACAAGTTCTTTAAATGAATGAAAACCCAAACTGCAAATGAGCACTGAGAGTGGGGTGGAGAAGAGTAAAGGCAGCTGTCTTCATCATTTCAATTGATAAACACTGTTTTATTTGGCATTTTGATGAGGGCTTCATTCTGCCAGGCTGTGGTAGCCTTCAGTCTGATGTGACTTTCCATCAGGCCAGTAACCCAAGTGAAGTCTGTAAGCTTCCAGGGCATTTTATTTTAATTAGGTAATTTTTTTGGATTTTTTTTTTCAACATATATTAGGAACATTCTTTAGAATAGGGGTTTAGTGTACAATGATGTTCCATCGCTCATTATGGTTCCTGAGTTGTCAGATGCAACACTGTGTACATCTAAGACAAAAAAACCCCAAACCCCACACTAAAATAACAAACTTAACCCTGTCCCCGACTATCTTGCTGAACTGGAATCAAAGGGGAAATTCGTGACTGAGTAACCAAAAATGGAAATATTTAATGAAAAATCAAATTCATTCCTTCTTCCTCTCTGCTTTTACCATTGGATGATGTGACAGCTGTTGTCTGAGGAGTAAATACTATATGCCATTGCCTACAGTCTTATTTCCTAGGATCAAAAACGCCACTTCTTGGCCCCGCTAAAGTTCCATAATAATAAAAGAAAAATAGCAGTCCCCTTTCCAAGTACTTACAGTGATTTCATGGGCCAGTACCTAATCCTGCTCCATGTCCATCAAACTCATACCATGAGACATAACTGGAAGGAAGAAGGTTGCTGGAGATGATAAGCCAAGGGCATAACCAGCCCCTATTTTCTGACCAAGTCCCTGGGTCTCCAGTGTGCACCCAGCCAGTTAGTCCTGCTTCTGTTTATGTGATTGGAGGCTTCCTGATGACACTTCAGTTGACTAGCTACTGGACATCGGGAGGAGGAGGGACAGTGTTTCCCCACAGGAATTTAGGTGCGCTTTTGGATTCACCAGACACAATAAGAGACTATTTAAAGTATTTATTGAATGCCAAGATGAGCAGCCCTGAGCAAGCAAAAGAATACAACAGGGGTTGGAAACGCTGTTTCCCTCCAAGCTGTGCAGCTGCACGACCACACATGTGAAAAAATCCTACCGTGCACAATCTTTTCATCCGTGCACATGGGCTGGGCCATGCTGGCAGCACAGCCAAGGGTAGCTCGGAGTGAGGAGGGATAGGCCCAGGGCTGGGCTGGGCTAGGCTGGGCCAGGCCAGCAGCACAACTGGGGATTGGCCAGGGGGAGGAGGCTGCAGGCCCCAGGTCCCGCTGGCAGCCTGGCCAGAAAGTGACTTGGGGGGGGGGGGGCGGCAGGGGCCAGGTTGGGGCCCTTCCTGTGGCTGCTGGGTGTGCCTGTGGCCAGTGCTCTCCAGGGCCCCTTACTGCCGGGGGCCCATAAGGATGCTGGCCGGGAGAATGGCAGCTGGGGGCCAGAGGGAGCCCAGAAGAGTGAGTTCTCTGGGCACACCACCTTCTTCTCCTTGGATTATCAGCACATGCAGGTCCCCTTCGAAATAAAGCTCTGGATCATGCTAGTGTCTCTGGCCAAAATAGGTAAGTGGCCAGGTTCCTTCTGCCTGCAGCAGGAGGAGGAGGAGAAGGGCAGGGGCCCAGACAGAGGAGGGGATTCTGAGAACTCCCCTACATCAGGCATCTGTTCACCAAAATCTGGTGGTGGATGTGGGGGGCAGCAGGGGCTGCCCTTGCCAAAAGCTCTCCCTGCCCTAGAACTGGTCTGTGGGTTTTGCTTTGGACAGTCTCTCTGAGCACCCCGTCCTGCCCAGTGCCAGATTGAATTGCCCTCCAGGGAAAGGCACATCCCAGCCAGCTTCTTCTGACTTGGGAAGCGCAGATGGGAAGTGAATTTTAAATGTTTTAAAATCTTGGGCTTAATAGAAGACAACTGTTTTTTTCCCTTATTGTGCCACACTGCTCAGACTGACTGCATGTCAGATCTGCAGCATCAGGTCAGGCCACTTGGAGACAAGACACCAAACTAGGTGGTTCTCTGGGCTCATGGTTTCTTTGCATGTATTGTGTATTAACTAGCCATGTTTGCAAATGGGAAAAAAAACCAAAACAACCAACTCTACACACTGCTTGTCCATTTGTAATGCTGTAGCTGCAATTGACAGTGACGTTTTCAAAGCCATGGGTAAGTTTAGGTATGTGAAACTAAAGAACTGCATACTGGTATTCAGGGGAGAGGAGAGTCCAGTAAAAATAATGGGAGTTATTGGTATTGTTTAATTATCTAATTGTAGTGACAAATTACAAATGTGAAGAATATCCAGAAATATGTGCCTTCTTTTGCAACTTTTCTCTACACAGGTCTTCCATTGATGTCAATGAGAGTTAAGAATGAGGGAGCAAGTATCAAATTAGGCCCATCATGATGAATAATTTGGGCCTAAGAGTAATATGAAATAAGAAGGGAAATGATAAATACAGATGATGAATTGTATTCACTTTTCCTACCTTAATACCAAGGAAACCCTTTAATCTTAATTTAGTTATTCAGAAACATGAAATATCTGCAAAACAAACAAGGAGACCTGTGGCACTTTTAAAGACTAACAAATTTATTTATTGCATGCCTAACATGGCTACCTCTCTAGAACATGAAATATCTGAGGCTTACATACATTGCAAGCTCCTTGGAGCAGAGTTAGTGTTTTGTTTTACATTTGTACAGCACCTACCACGCTAGGGGCCCTGTTCCAGCTACACAAACAATATATATAATGATGAGCAAGATTTTTTTTCTTATTTTTCATTTTAGTTTGGTTTATCTCAGTTTTTTTCCTTTTAATGACTTATGCTTATGAATCTCTATTAAAATTTAGATATATACAAAACAGCTAGATGCACTGCTTGTCTGGAGGTGGTGAACATATATTTTTCACAATGTTGTGTTCTGTTTGAAGCATTAATGAGTAGAATATTAAAATGGCACCCTCTGTAATAAATATAGCTTTGTCTGACAAAGAACAACTGGTTGGAAACATGAACATGTTGATTTTCTTAAATAAACTTTGAACTGTTGCTCACCACATTTTTCAGTAATTTCTGTCATGTGAGTTTTCACAAAAATTTTATTCAGAAGTTTTGCACACAGGTTGAAAATTTTGCACACAAGCCACCAAACCTTAGAGGGAGCACTGGTCAGCAATCCCCAGCACCGATGCCAAAAATGGCATGGGGGCTGAGCCTGAGCAGCATGCTGCACCGCTCAGGCTCCCCTGATGGCCCTGCTCCCTTCAGTGTTTAGCCACCAGTGGCAAGAGCTGCATGCAGCAGTAGCGCTTCCCCATTGAGGAGCACAGCCAGGAAGAACCAAGGAGTCACGGTGTGCATAGAAAGGGCTGGAGGGCAGCGGCATGGGTTGGGGAAAGGTGGGGTGATCAGGTGTGCCCCTCCCTCACATACTCGGTCTCATTTACTGAACCAGCTCCATGGGAACACATAGCGTAGCAAAAAAGCCAGACAGAGCAAAACAGCAGCACATAAAAACAAGTACCAGCTGATTCTCTGAGCACAGAGCTCAGAAATGGTTCATGGTCAGGTTGATCACGGGGGAGCCATTAAACTCTTCATTACAAACGTCTTCCACTGTCTCCCTACAGAGAGATAGAAGCAAGCTGGCCCCTGCTGTGCAAAGGCCACAGCAGCTGCCTGGGGCTGGAGCTGCAGATGAAGAGCAAACCCCCCCCACCTATCTGCCTGCAGCACCACTCGTGGTCACAGCTGCCCGCTGCTCACTGGTCTGTGATTGCAGCAGCAAAGCCTGCACCAGTGCTGGGCACCGCAGCAGGCGGGGTGAGTGGACCTGTTGCTGAGGCGGGTGGTCATGGGCCCATCCATAGCTATACCCCTGTGATACGCATTTTCTTTTTCCAAACAGAAGGAGGATGTGAGAATAAAGGAGTTTCTAGTCTCAGACCATGGGAGGAAACAAGTAAAAATGATAAAGGTCTCAGCCTCTATTGTCTTTCAAAATGCCCCGAGGAAACATTTTAGTAAGTATCTCATAAAAAGAAGAGGAAATTAGTGAGGTGGAAGGGTCTAAAATAATCTGCAAATAAGTAACTCTGCCATGCAATTCAGCCTGCTTTTAAAATAAAAGTAATTTTCCCTTACTATGTAGAGGCCATTTATTTTTAGGCGCTCAAAGTGCCTTATAAACACTGATCCTGGCAACTTCCCTCCACAGTAAGTAAGTATTGTTATTCCCATTTGTTTGAGGGACGGAATGAGGCGCAGAGAGGTTAGATGACTTGCACATACAGCATGGTGAAATCCTGGCCCCACTGAAGTCAATGGAACTTTTGCCATTAACTTCAGTGAGTCAGGATTTCACTCTTGGAGTATTGACCCCTAACTACACTATTATTTTGACGTAAGAAAACGACTGATTGAGAATAATGTAGTATGTGCCATAGAAGAATCACTCTTCTCCACAGAGATGGGGTTTTTTTGCCTGATCTTCTCAGAACCAAACCCCAAGGGAAAAAGCAAACTACGTCCTTTACAGGTTCACTCAATCACAGAGACACTTTATATGAGACAATATTCTCTCTGTCCAGTTCAGGACTCTTCATCAGCTACAAATGGGACTGGTTTTGTATCTTGATTGTTAGAAATGTTTGAAGGTAGTGGTGAGCTCCTCAAAATATGGCTTTTTTATTCTGCCTCCAAAAGTGAAAGGTTTTCCTCAGTGGTGTACTGAGTGGGCAACAGGGGGCCCAGCCTGTTGGGTACCAGGATGCTAGGGGTTCCAGTCTGGCCTTTCACAAGATTCAGGAAGAGGGCCACAGGAGGTTCTGAGAGGCACAGAGCCTCCCATGCACTGTCCATGTTGTGAAGGGCCAGCCTAGCCAAGCCCCAAAGGTGGTGGAGGTAAAGCAAAGTGCCATCTGATCCTGTGGTAGTGGGTAAGTGCAGGGATGGGGAGGGCCAGCTGGACTGGACTAGCCCTTCATGGAGGACCTGAGCCAGGTGGGTGCTGCGTCCTGACTCCTAGTACTGTAAGGCCTCCATTTCTATGTCTTTTGGGCTGCCCACCATATATAGAACTAAAAGACCTCCAGCACTAGGGCCTATGAGACAGCACCCAACTGCAGCACAACACTTAAACCCAGTGCAGGAAAGGAAGCTACACGGGTCTGATTCAGGGGCAAGAGTTGCTGAGACATGCCTTCTCAGCACTGTCCCCCCACCCCTGCAGCTGTGCATTGTGATAGGCTTACCGCCCCACACACTTTTAGCAAGTTTTCTTCAACTTGCCTCTCCGTTGAGGTCGGGTGATCATTCATGTCTGGTAGTGGGCATAATCTTCCCTCTTGAGCCAAGGTGTTTAAGCTGAATTGTTCTTGTATGGTTTCCTCTGCTGAGTGTGAAAATACCACTCTGTGTTTCAACTGGGGTCATGACACAACAGAGTATCCTATCTGTACATATGTATGATGTGGTGGGAAACATGCCACCAAACAGCAATGTTCAGTATGCCATGAGCATTCCAAAAACACATTACTTGACATACTGAGCCTTAGACCATCCAGAGCTGCACTCTAAAGGTGAACATGAATGATACATAGATTACATTACAAGGTTGTACGTGGGGTGCAGCATGTCACAGCATGTGTTATGCACCTTCCTTAACCAACCTACGCTGATGTCAGTGAAACACTCATGGTGATTCACACACACCTGCAGTACCATAGACAAGTGTCCCTTTCTATTGACATACTATGTTGCAAGATGGCCTGGAGTCAAAATTGGGATATGCGTGCCATCTATCACCTCACCACAATTAGGACTGCCATCTCTGTGAAGCCATCCATTATTTTATACACATTTCCAAGACTTAAAGTCCTTCACAGCAGAATGTGATTAACAGCCTTGCACACCTTCAGTAACACAGTGGACTACCAAACACCACACTGATTAGTAACCAATTGATAACAGTCTTTAGTTGCCAGCTTCCACACAGTGATCATCATGTGCTTCTTCCACTGAGAAGGCAGCTCTCATTCTGGTATCCTTGCACTGGAGGACAGGGGCGAGCTCTGAACAGGGTTCCAGGAAGTTGGCTTTGCTCAACCAGGAAGTTGGTTTTGCATGTAAAGTTCTGTGGTCACTACTTATTATCAAACATCTGCATAACAAGGTGATCCCACCACTCAATGTTTGGTTCACATATCCAAAAGCAGTGGTGCACCATCTTCAGATGCTCCATGAATGAAAACAGCAATCTGGAATTGTTTGTTTGCATGGCACATACCAGGTCAGTTGACTTGGATCTGAGTTCTAATTGGGAGCTGATGATATACTGCATGGCCACTCACAGTGGGTTCAGAATACTGACAACAACAGTGGAGAGCAATGCAGGATGCATCCTTTCAGACAGACATGGCAGAAGCTCAGGAAAATAAGGCCATTGAAAAATGCTGCAAAACACAGTTGGAAACCCTTGGAATGATGGGACAGAAATCAATGAATCAAGGGTTACTGAACCCACACCCATGATGCATTGTGGTCCTCTCCACCTACTCACAACTCCTAGCAGTGCAACATATGAAGTGGGATAGCTTTTCACAGTACACTGTTCTCATTGTCTGTGCTAGAGCACCAGCAGTGGATCTGCTTTGGCAACAATGGCTATGTTTACACTGGGGCTTTAAGTTGACTTAAGGACCTTTAAGTAGACTTAAATAAAACCAAGGCCACAGTGCAAGCCAACACAGTTGACTTTCACCATCACTAAAGTCACCTTCATAACTTCCACTTATAAAGTCGACTTTACAGTTAAGTCCACTTTATTAAGGGGAGTTGCCTTAAGTTGAATTAATTGGCCTCCTAACTACAGAAAGCATGGGGATGGAGGCTGGAGAAAAACACAACACAGCTGGGAGCATTCGCAGCTGAGTGCACCACATCTAAACTCCCCATGTTCCCCAACTGATCCAGCATCTTTCCGCCTTTTCAGCCTGATCCAGAATCTCTCCCATTCTGTGCCCAACCTGGCATCTCTCCTGTTCTCAGCCTGACCCCACATCTCCTCATTCTCAGCCCAACCCTGCCTCTCAGCCCAACCCAGCATCCTCCCCACTTTTCAGCTGGACTCGGCTTTCCCCCCCATTCTCAGCCAGACCGCACTTCTGAGCCTGACCTTGCACCTCCCCCATTCTCAGCCTGACCCGGCATCTCCCCCACTTCTCAGCCCTACCCAGCATCTCTCCTGTTCTAAGCCGGACCCCATTTGTCTTCCGCTCTCAGCCAGACCAGCATCTCTCCCATTCTCAGCTGGACCCTGCATTTCTCCCATTCTCAGCTGGACCCCGCGAGTCTCCTCCATTCTCAACCCAACCCTGCATGTCTCTTCCCTTCTCTGCTCCAGCCCATGTGTCTCCCCCCCTTGCCTTCTTAGCCTGATCCTGCCTGTCTCTCCTCCTCTCCGCCAAACCCTGTGTTTCTCCCCTTCTCAGAGGACTCCCCTGATGTTGTAAAACAAACAAGGAGTCCAGAGGCCTTGTTTAAGACTAACAAATTTATTTATTGGCTGAGCCTTCATGGGAGAAAATCCCACTTCGTCAGATAGTTTGAAGATGAGGGAACTTACAGAATGGTAGGAAATAAATGCAGGGGCGTATTGAACATAGTATCAGGTCACACTCTAACAGCAAATCAAAGCAGTTGTTAAGATTCAAAGACTGGGAAACAGCACACTGAAAAAAAGAAAGAAAGAAAGAAAAAGAAAAAGAAAGTTGCCTTTTCTTTTAGATTACGTTGTATGAAAGCAGGATTAAATCTTGACTGAATTTTTTTCCCATTACAACAGGTGATTTGACTTCACCTTCCTCTATGTGCTGTGTCCCAGTGTTTGAGGCTTAACAACTGCTGTGCTCTGCCCCTGTGCTGGCAGTTGCCCTCTGGCACCTGGTCCAGAGCTGGAGGAGTCTGAGCAGTACAGGATGGCTGTGGAGTGCTGTGCTGGCACATCACTGGACTATGTCAGGCTCCCTGACCTCCCTGGGCTCCCTTTTGCCACACATAGTATGGAGGATGGTGTGGTCACTCACTTCCTGTTGTAAAGGAGTGGCCAGGAAAGAGGGACACTTCTGCCGTGGTGCACTCTGAGCCAGGTGCCCACAATGCACCACTCCTAGGGCAACCTAGCAGCTGCCAGTGTGGACGTGGGCAGTTTCCTGGCATTCTGAGTGTGGACATACTAAGTCGACTTAATAAGGTCTACTTTAAGCCGGCTTAAAGTAGACTTTATTAAACCAGCTTAACCGAGCCCTGTAGTGTAGAAATAGCCAGTGAGTGATGTGTGGACAGGCTCAAGAGATACAGTGTTTTCTGATCACTGCTGTAATTTGTGTCAACAAAACTTTCTAGTATAAACAAGACCTGAGATTCAACAAAAGACAGAATTATCAAGGCTGATAATACAGAGAAGGAGGAAAAGGTTATAACAGAGCTAAGGGCAGTTTAACTTGCATTCCACAGAACATATTAAAATTAATCAAGCTCTATTTAAACAATGAAACTGGATATTTCGAAAATAAAACTGCAAAGCAGAGCATAGACAGCAGCATTTTCAAGAAGCTGTTCCCTCACTACACAGATAATTTTCACTGAAGTCCTAATAAAAACCCTTTAAAGATGTCTTCCCCTTTGTTTTATTGCCCCACTGTACTCACTTAGTTATGTATATTTGCTTTTCCTCTTACCCCCATAACAAATACTCAGTTTATTTCAATCTGATCTTCTATGTATGTCATTATTAAGCAAATTGTGGGCATCAGCAATATGCAAGTCCCTAAATTCACTCTGCAGCCATCCAACATGTAAGGAAAAATGCCCAGCAAATGCAAGGTGAATAAACTCCTTTTGATCACTGCTTTATGCTGGTTGTTCTGTCTGTGGTTTAATCGGGCTATCAATGTTGCTTGTCTTTCATTTGCCCTTGCTTCAGTTGTATTCCTTTCCTTAATTCATTTCTCTACAGTAGGGGGCAGTACTCCTCTAATAAATCTCCCAGGAAAGAGAGTTGAAGATAGTACATGAAGAAATAAATGTGTCCTGGAAACTATTACTCCCATTTCTTCATCTTATTTATCTTTACATTTCACTGAAATTTCATGTCATGATAGGAACAAGAAGATTAACAGATTTTAAAAATATAATCCTATCATAACATAATTTATGATGCCTCCATTATTGGCAACTACCTTTATGCTGAGAGACTCCACTTCCCAATAGGAAAATGTTGGAATGTCTTGAAATCTAAGGAGATACAGTTTCTTGTCAGTGATCACATGCAACTCCCATTAATATAAATAAGATATACATACAGTTGAAAGGGTAATATATCACACTAAATATTGAAAATTCCTCACTACAATTCCATTATGTGGTTGATATTTTCTCAGATACAAAGTTCACTTGTCTGAAAGAGCCACTGCTCTTTCATTTAAAAATATTCTTGTCTCTCTACTAAGTCCACACAGTACAACTTCTATAAATATATTCTTAAAAATTTGAAAAAAGGATAGTCATCCAGATTAGGAGTAAGACAAGTATCATCATCAAATTCTTCTCAATATAAACCAATAAATTTGCTTTCCTCTATGTCTTTGAATTTAACTTAGCAATGTCAAGGACATAGTACAGACAGAACATTTTAGCCAAATGACTTTTTGGTAAAACTAAAATGTTTCATAGAGACATATTAGTTTCCACTAAGTTTTTGAGAGAAAGGTTTCTGAGATCCCAAATAGACTCTAGTCACTGAGAAAAAGAGTGACATTTTCAAAAACAGAATGAAAACAAATCTTGAAATCTCAAAAATTGTTGTAAAATGGAATTGTCCCTCCTCAGTCAGTTCAAAATAGAGAATGAAGTAATGTGGCCCAATGGCCCAAAGCAAGTTGAGACATGGAGACAGGACACCACTTTTTGTGGCTCTGCTACTGACTTCTGTGTGAACTTGAACCACAGTGAGCCTCAGCCTTCCTGTCGGCAAAGTGGGAATTATAATGGCTACTCATTTTTATAGGACGCATGGAAGTTTATGGACGAAACGTGCTAAGTACTGCTATTATTAAAGTGATATCAGAAATAGATTGTAAAAAGGATGCCAGGTTAATTAATTCTTCTTTGAACTCGATGCTTCCACAAACAAATGAAGTATCATAGCCCCACAACAACAATGCAGAGCCAAATATTCATCTCTACTCAGTCCAATAGATTTATACATTCAGAAGGTTCACAATAAGTTTCACGACCAGAATAAGGAAACCTAATGTATAGTAAGTACACATTTTGATGTTTTGAAAAATCTAGCTAAAGAATTCAGAGTTTATTTGCTTTACAAATAAGGAGTTTAGTGGCACTTGTAAAGACTAACAAATGTATATATCGCATGAGCTTTCGTGGGAAACAATCCCACATTGTCAGATGGTTGAAGATGGAGAACTACAGATGAATGGGAGGACAATAAATGAAGGGAAGTGTAAGTCATAGCATCAGATCAGACTGTTACAGAAAATCAATGTAGTTGTTAGATTCAAACAGTGGAGAACAGCACATTAGAGGAAGGTGAGGGGGAAAGGAAAACAAAATTACCTGTTGTAATGAGAAAAGAAACCATAGTCCCTATTTAACCCTAAATTTATGGTGTTAAATCTGTATATGAATTCCAACTACAATACCCACCTGAGGAAGTGAAGAAACAGATTGACAGATCCAGAGGGGTACCCAGAAGTCAACTATCTGTACTACAGGAGAAGCCCAAGAAAGAAAACAATGGAACACCACTGGTCATCACCGACAACTCCCAAGTCAAACCTCTACAGCACATCATCAAAGACTTATAGTCTATTCTACAAGACAATGCCTCACTTTCACAGGCCTTGGGAAGCAGACCCTCCCCTTGCTTACAGACAGCTCCCCAACCTTAAACAGATACTCACCAGCAACTATAGACCCAACAGAAACATTAATGCAGGCATATTTCTCTGCAACAAGCCCTGTTGCCAACTTTGCCCAAATATCTACACAAAAGACACCATCACTGGACATAACCAAGTGAGCTACTCCATCAAAGAATCATTCACCTGCTCATTCACCAATGAGATTTATGCTATCATGTGCCAGCAATACCCCTCCTCCTTATACACTTGACAAATGAGACAGTCTCTTCACAAAAGAACAAATCTGACATCAGAAATAAAAACATTAAAAACAAATAGCCGTGCATAGGCATATGGACTATACATTAAAACTTCAAAGACAAATTGCACAATTTGAATTCATATGCAGATTTGACAACATCAATTTAGGATTAAATAGGAATTATGGTTTCTTTTCTCCTTGCAACAGCTATATGTGCTTTCCTTTTTCCCTCACCTCCCTCCAATATGCTGTTCTTCGCTGTTTGAATCTGAACAACTATATTGATTTGCTATAACAGTCTGATCTGATGCTATGACTTACACTTTCCTGCGTTTATTGTCCTTCCATTTATCCGCAGCTCTCCATCTTCAAGCCTCTGACAAAGTGGGATTTTCTACCATGAAAGCTCATGTGATAAATAGATTTGTTAGTCTTTCAAAGAGCCATTAGACTCCTTGTTTGTTTCAGTGAACTAGACTGACACAGCTACCCCTTTAGAATTTTTGTTACTGTCTTATTGCTGACTGATGTAAGAGAAGACATTTGCAAGTTGTTTTTAGTTTACACTAAGTTTACCTGTGAGAAAATAAATGCCTTTTAGAAATTGAATATAGCTAGCAAGTTTTATTTTAATTGTCACTTAAAAGGAGACATGAACTATAAGCATCTGGCTTTGATACCATTGTAGTTATAGTCTGTAGGAACTTCTTTCTTCAACGAAAGGATGGGGAAAGCTTTATCCTCCTGTTCTGGGAAAAAAAATCTAAGAGGAAACCTTTAACTCCAGCTGAAAACTTGTAAGGAGACAGATAGTCATTCTTGTTCTCCTGCCTGCACTTGTATAATAAGAGCAGGAGTTTGTGTGGATTTTGTGTGTAGCTAATTAGTATGTGGCTGATCAGCACTGTGCTGCCTGCAATATACATTAGTTCCTCTACCACTTTTCCAAACATTAATAAGCAATTTAATATTTTATAAGGCAACCTCTAAATTATGGAAAATAATTCTGAGCACTATTAATACCCAACAGGGTACATTAAAAGGAAGAAACCTCATGAGACACTGAGCAGTTGAGCACTTAACATAGAAGGAAATGTCAAGCCCAACTTGATACGAGATTCCATGGTGAGGTTTAAAAGAGGCTTTTGGGTTTTCTGATGGACCTGGCAAGTTCACAGAGTGTTTCTCAACATTTCAGAACAGGGAAAAATCTTGTTCAGTTCAGCTCACCAGAGCATCAAAAATAAACATTTTAGAGGTTTTCTGGAAATTGTGAGCTCTGACTAATTCTTGGATTTAATCCATCAGGTGTCAGAATATTCTCTGAGACTTTTTATGATTTCATAGCTTGAAATTTCTCTCTCTTTTTCATAAAGGCCAAGAAATGTGTTTAGTGTGGGGAGGGAGGAATAAAACCCAGAAAAATCATTGCCATCCATTTGTTTCTGCATGTCAGAGAGTGATGTAACAATAATAACTACGTGCTGTTCCAGTCCCATATCACTTTTTCTTTGAAATACCTATTTATTAAATACCAGCCTTCATCCGCCTAGATAATGTTTGGGGTAAACAGGATGAAATTGAACTCTAAGGGGTTGATCTTCACAGATTACCTCATTTCACTGGGCACCTGCATGTCATATTTAACCAGAGTGTTGAGTTTTAGCACAATTGAAAATTAGATACAATGTGCATTCCTGTTCTGAAAAATTACTGTTCAAAAATCCTTCCTACTCACTAGCAATGCTCCTGTGCGACAAATTCCAGAGGGGCAGCTGTGTTAGTCTGTACATAGCAAAAACAATGAGAGTCCTGTGGCACCGTAAAGACTAATACATTTCTTTGGGTGTAAGCTTTCATGGGCTGCAGCCCATTTCATGAGATTGATAAGATGTCATGCATTTGATGAAGTGGGCTGCAGCCCATGAAAGCTTATACCTGAAGAAATCTCTTAGGCTATACCTATACTGGCCATTTAGTCTGGACTAAGTTTGCTAAGTCCAGACTAATTTATACCAGGTGTACACTAGGCCTTGCTAAGTTCAAACTAAGCAATTGCTTAGGTCAAACTAGGAAAAGCTTAGCTCGAACTAGTTAGTTCAAAGAAGTGTGAACTAAGTGCTTAATTCAAACTTTAGTTCGAACTAGAACAACATAGTCATGCTAGTTCAAACTTAAGAAGTTCAAACTAAGTATTTAGTTTGAACTAGTCGTGCTGACTAGTTTGAACTAATTTTGTAGTTCAAATAAAGCCATGCAGCTAATTTGAACTAAAAAGCTGTGGTTAGCTCTAACGAGCCCGAGGCTAGTTCAGACTAAACTCAGACTTATTTATTTGGGACTTGCAAGTCTGAACTAAATAAGTAGATGTAGACATTGCCTTAGTCTTGAACGTGCCCCACAACTGTTGAAGTTTCTGTGTTTATCTCTAGGCATATCTGTTTACTTTACTGACTTAAAGGAGTTCTTAACATTTTTATTCCCATTTCACTTTAGAGCAAGGACAGATATGGGAGAACAACTGGGATCCTAGTCCAGCTTGGGTATCATCAGTAGAAAAATTGCTGAATAACCTATGATTGCAAAATTGTTATTGTTGATGATGTATGAATACCACAAAAAGGACCCAGCTAGCTTTTCAGGATTGAGGAGTCCGAGCTGAGTTTGCAATACAAATTTGCAGCATGCAAAAGCAAAACTTCAAGTGCTAAAGCAATATCAGGCCCTAATTTGAGCAATCAGAGAGCTCCTAAGAATAATTTCTCTTATTCCAGGGTATGGAATATGATTCTTCTCTTTGTGGAGACCTTTATACACAATGTACAACTGGGAACACACAAAGGGTATGTCTAAACTATTGGTTTAAGTTGACTTAGGGAGGTTTAAGTCGACTTAAACAAAGCCCTGGCCACATTTGGAATTCATTAAGTCGACTTAAGGACTTCCTTAGCTTGACTTAATAACTCACATTCTTTAAGTCAACTTAGTCATTAAGTCAACTTTCTTAAGTAGACTTAATGCAATGTGGCCATCTATGTCGACTTAAGAAGCCCTGTGTCATAACACAGGCCTGCTTAAGTTGGCTTAATAAAGTCAACTTAAGCAAACACAGTTTTTTTATTAGGACACTTTCTTAAGTCTACTTAACCAACTTTGCTAAGTCAATGTAAGAGAAGGGTGGACTTATTAAGTTAACTTAAGAAAGTTGACTTTAATTTGAGTTAGCTTTTGTAGCGTAGACATAGCCAAAACTCACTGAAGTGTAAACCTTTATTTACTTTTCATTTAGGATTAACATTTTTCAGCATGATATTAATGAACTGTAAGATGTAATAATGATTAAATGATAATGTTTTATAAAACTATTGCATTTCAGTGTTTTATTTACAATAGTTCCTAGAAATATCTTAAAGGTGTGCAACAGTGAAAGAATATGTCTATATGACTCATAACTTGAACATGAGTACTTTGAAAGAATACAAAGCTATCAACTATTAATGATCACAAACACAATATAATGTGAAAACACTGATTTTTAAAACAAGCAAATATTTTTGAATAAACACTAAGGAAACATTTTAATGCACACTAGTTAAGCACATGGGCAAATATAATAGTCCAAGAAACTTCAGTATACAGTGGCAGACTGAACCAGCATCTAATTAGATCAAGAACCATGACTCAGCTAGTTATTTGATAATACTGGTTTTAGGAACCTACATCAGGTACCATTGAAATAAACTGGTTCCACTTCTCTACCTTTGCATGCTCCAGGACAAATAAGTTGTTCTGTCTCATACCTGAATTGCTGACAACAGCATATTGTTATGTAGCCACAGATTGGAATTGGTAGCAATGACATGAACTGTGGCATCAAACATCAATCCTCCTGTTTCCAGCCTGTTGGATGTGGAGAGAGAAGCATTAGAAGCAAAGAGCTTGATCTTCTGGGGGGTCTAGCTTCTGATGACTGCAAGCATGGAAACAAAGTGGCATGTGTTTTGTTGGTGCTGTGAAGCTCTAGCAAGAAATTCATCTTAGAGTTAAACTCAAGCACTCTTCCTTCACCTTCTCTCTGTCCAACGTGTCATCAAAATTGAGGGTATGAAATTTCCAAAGAAGTCTTGCTGCATCCCACAATAAAGGCAGTAACATAACCAGTCAGGACATGAAAAGAGAGCAAAGTTTCCAGAACAATGGTTCCATATTGTATTTTTTTCCCAAATGACATGAAGAGGAAAGTACTTGAGTTCATCTAGATATGGTGGCTTTCATCCAAGGCTTTCTACCTATCATTTTACTAGTGTCCCTCACCATATCAATCACACAATTGATGACATCACTGTCATTCTTATGTCTCTTCCTTCTGATGAACAAACACACAGATGACTGTGTCAAATGTTGCAGTCAAGCAGAATATTCCAGCAACAGCCTGAAAACCACCAATCAGAATGAAGACTTTGTCATGTAAATTTTGCATCATTAGTTGCTCAGATAAAACTATTGCTAAGTCCTTAATTATCTAGTGGTATGTCTACACACAGTTTAATTCGACCTAATAAACATTAGGTTGAATTAAAAAAAAAATGCATGTCTAAACTGGGTTTTGCCGATTCGACCTAAGGCTTCCCTTAGGACGAATTGAAGAGAGGAGGCTTCGAAGTTAATAAAACTCATATAACTTCGAAGCAGCTGTCAATACAAACTGGCTAGGTCAAATTAGTGCCTAGCAGTGTTAATCTGAACAACCTTCAGTTTGAATTAACATAGTTGAACCTTCCTCCCAGGGTGTATGGCACACTGGAAGAAAGATGCCCCCCACCAAAACTGAAGGGGGGTGATGGGGCCAGGTCCCCTGGTTGGGGGGGTGGGGTTGTGGGGACCCCAGACCCCCTTCCCCGCAGCTTCAGCCCCCAGTGGCCATGTGCAAGACGGGACCCCTGTGCATGGCTGGAACCCTGCTGGCCATGCACTGGGGAAGGAATCCCCATGGGGGAGGAATCCCCACACATGGCTGGAACCTCACTGGCTGCTTGTGGGGAATGGATCCCCGCATGTGGCCAGTGGGGCTCCAGCCACATGTGGGAGTCCATTCTCCCCTGCCCCACTGAGCTGTCAATGAAGGTAGGGGGAATTAACCCAGCCCCGTGCTGGCAGTGGGGGGGGGGAGAGAAGGGACTCTCCCAGCTCTGTGCTGACAGAGCAGTGGGGGCGGGGGAGAAGGGATTCCCCCAGCCCTGCGCTCTGTTTGAGGGCATGCATTTGCCCCAAGGAGCCCTGCCAGGGGAAAAAAGCCCCCATCAGCTTTCTGCCCTCTGAACCCGGCATGGGGGGGGGGGGAAGCATCCCCTGCCCAGCTTTAGCAGCACACCGCCTAGAGCTGGGCAGGGTGTATTTTTCCCTGTGCTGGGATGTGGGGGCTGAAGCCTGGCAGGGGATTGGGTGGTGGCATGGCCCTTCTTGGGGGCCATGTTTCCACACCTCCCATGGTGCCTCTCTTCCAGTTCTAACTAGCAAGTCCTCTCCATGGACATGCTAGTTCAAATTGGTTTTCCTAGTGTGGTCATGTTAGTTTGAATTGACTGAATTCCAACTAATCATTATTAGTTTGATTTGATTAGCTTGAATTCAGTCAATTCACACTAACATTCTAAGTGTAGACATAGCCTAGGAGTGCAATTGCATTCCTCTAGTTGCATGGAAGAGGCACATATAAAGTCTTCCATCAGGCTTTGGATGGATCTTGTCCTGTATATCTCAAGCATTTTTGCATTGTGCCACTCTTAAGAGATTGCTTTTAGTACGCATCAGACACAGTATCTATTCTGTAGAAGTCTGCTTCTGTCATAAGTACTGTATTTACAAACGTGTCTACAAAGTGTACAAATATTTTGGCTCCAGACGGTTTTCCTATAGTTCATACCAAAGCTTGGGCACTTATTAGAAGGGGTACTTCCATTATTGTTTTATGCCTCTTCTTAAACTGCCATGTTTTTGTGCACTGCCAAAGCAACAACCATTAATTCATGTTTCAAAATACATTGAAAATTCACAGTTCTGCTAGCTTCACTGGCTATGATTAGTCACTGAAGAATATTTCTGTCTCCTTTCATGGTTGAAGCCTTTCCTTAGCCTTTTCTTCCCACCTCATACATCATGGAAAAAGTTGGAACATCCTTTTTTAGCAAAAGATTGTTGATATGTACATATCCACACTCCTCTTGTTCTCTCATAAGTCATTTCTCCACAGAACTTTCCAATTGCACTTGTCTTAGAATCTTCACATTCAACTGTTAGTCTTTTATGGCTTCGGTAGCCAGATCTTTTGTTGAAGTATTTTCCAGTGAAGTGAGTGGTTCTTCCCCACATAAAATCTTTAACTCTGAAGCATTCAGTAAAGTGCATCCTCATCTTCCTTGACTCATTGACCATCCATGCCAACATGGAACATGAGTCTCTTGTCTATCATGCTATGGGCTCACAGGCTGTAAGAAAAAGCCTAAATGCTGAATGAGTCTTGACAATGCCTACAGTTCCATCTCTTTTCTTCCCTAAGACATTAAGCTACTCTGGCTCTGATCAGGGTCCACTTGGTTGAAGTTCTGAGATGATCTCTTGACAACAAAGTTCCCTTGCTAGAGCTTCTTGAGCACATCAACCAACAGGTCATGTATTTCTGTGATATACATGGTACCTCACTTTGCATAGTTTTTGCACTCATATCTCACAAAGAATCCATTTGAAGGTAAAAAGATGGAGCTCCCTAGTTTCCTTCTTTCTGGAAACAGTTGAACATGAGCAGTAGGGCCACCATTTCTAAGCACTGCCACCAACAGCTGAAGTTTTCATTACTGTCACTTTTGCTGGTCACATACATTGGTAGGAGACCTTAACATTTTTTTGACATTTGAATTGACATGAATTGTCTCTAAGAATGCAGCTGGTTGGCTTTGACAATATCTTCTTGAAACTTTCAGTCATGAATTGCTATAAACTCCAAGAATTGTGGAAGAACTAGGGACCCAGTATTTGAAATGTCAGTTTGAGGATCCAGATGACTTTAAAATTATAACTCATGTTGGGTGTCTCCAAGAACACCACTTTGAACCCTGGTTTCTGCTAGCCCAAAACTGTACGTGCTGTCCTATAAGTTTTTGAAAGTTTGAACTATGGAAGCCTTCTAAATCTGGAATAAGTCACCATGTGCCATATTATCTTAATCAGTTTACATTAGAAAGATTCATCAACAGTTAGAACAACATACTGCTCCTCAAGCCCTGATGACACATTTACATCCCTATTTAACAGTACTGAGGGTGTCAAGGTCGTGGGTGAGGGCTTGAATAATTGGCCAACTGTAGCTATTTCTGGTTCTATTGTCATGTATGATTGGTTAAAATTATTTTATCCATACTGGGGTCTCATTTTGACATTTAATGATAAAGACAATATTTGCAGCTTTTGCCTGTACTGCAGCTTGGCAATTTTCTTCAGACTCAGAGTACCATTCTTTGCAAACACAGTCCTTCAATATTAGGCTAGCTATGGCTTTTTTTTACATTGGCCAGTATGATCGTGTCAGTTGCATCAGGTACAGAGTGTGCTGTTGTTTGATAGTTTTAGATCACTCAACATATGACTGAGGCAGATCATTTTTCTCAAGTAGCAACTTGGAATTACATGGAATGTGTTTTTGCTATCCAGAGAAATATTGTTGATATCAAAATGGTTGGATGTAAAATAAACAAAGCTTCCTTGGAACTAAGTTGGGAAGAATTCTCAGCAGCCATAACTTGTAGGTTTCCTTTGCTACAGTTTTGTCCACCTTTAGGATTCTAACTATTGCAGTGGCCAGCCTTGTGACAATGCTGACTAAGTTGTTGTGGCCCAGTTGCCTGATGGTGATCCACCCAAGACCTATATGCTTTGCTGTCCATTGCTTTTCACTAGTCACGTCATACACAATGTACCCACAGAGTTTTGTCCCAAACCGTTTAAAACTGCCAAATAGAATGCTGGGGAAGAAACTAGCAGAAAAGCCTCAAAAGGGGTTTAAATTCTTGAAGGCAGTAAATGATTCAGTTACATGACTATGAGAGAATAAGAATACCAAAACATCTTGTGACATTTACCAAAGTAATTTGCATTAAGATATAAGTAAGAGTTAGTAATAAGGAAATTCAGCAATCAGCAACTGAAAAATAATCCCCTTTGACCCGCTAAGGGCACCCTACCTGCTGATTATGTAGCCCTTAGAATATCATCCCTCATCCCCTCCTTCCCTAATGTCCCACTATGTGTCCCTCATCTAGCCCTTAGAGTCTCATCGTTCACTCCCCCTTTTTCTTAAAGTCCCCCAATATGTCCCTTACATAGCCTTAGAACATCATCCCTCCTCCCTCTCCCTTAATAACTCTTATGGCTTCCATGTCTTTATCCCCTACCCCGGCCAGCCTATAAGTAGCTGGTTTATCAATGACAGTTTTTGGAGTGTTTGAGGAAAGCAGAATGAGGGAGACCTCCATCACAGCATTATAACGATCAGAAAACAAACAGAGAGTGAGGAGAAAAGGAAAGGAGACTGAGAAAACAAGCAAGGATTATTCAAGGAGCAACCTAAGCAGGGGTAAGCATGATCAAAAAGCATATGTGAATGTTAGGTTTTGAGCAATCGGACTAACTCAGTCCCTGTTTGTGATCATAGGTAAAAGGCAATCTTCTGCTTGGACAGAGCAGAAGGACCTTTTGACAAAACCAGAGGGATTTTGTCAGAAGATTATGAAAGTAAAGAGTGCTTGCGTCTGCATCCGAATAAAACTGGGTGCCTGCAGTTTGAGTGAAGGTCTGATTCGACACCCATCCAGCAATGATCTGATCAACATTTGCTGAAAACTTAAATAATTGAGTTTCTATAGATCCTAAGAATAAGTGTTAAGGATTTTATTATTTAACTGTTTAAAATTGTTTTGCCTCATAGTTAAGATAGTACTGTTTATACCATGGTAGAGCTGCATTTCGGTAACTGTCACTCTATCTGACATATATACTGTAATAACTGTACCAACTAAAATTGGTTTTCAATGTAATTGATTTTCAGTTTTAAATCTCAATGGATTGATATTTAATTTAATTTATTTTCAAAGAGACTACTGATCTCTGTGTCAATTCCTGATCAGAAGGCTGAATTCATGTTTCTTTTAAAAGCCACTAGGCAGGCAGATGACATAGATTTTATCCCATAGATTATCTGGAATGATGGTGTTAGTGAGTGATTTTGATTTTCTGGCATACTCACAATGCCTTAGATTTCCCTGATTATTGTTTTTCAGTATATAGATCTATGAACTGAGGCTCATCATAAATCACAGGAAGGTATAGTTCAACCTGAGCCTTATTGTTATGAAGACATAGCAGTGTGTAGATTTAGAAGAAAAGCAAAACTTCTCCAAGGGAGAGGATGAGAGAACAAAGCTCAGATGACAGATGATAGTCATGTTAGTTAATGAATAGCTGAAAGGTGCTCAGCTACACCAGT
This sequence comes from Podocnemis expansa, assembly GCA_007922195.1. NCBI lineage: Eukaryota > Metazoa > Chordata > Testudines > Podocnemididae > Podocnemis > Podocnemis expansa. The sequence continues at coordinate 2,937,845 of ML682021.1, read as the reverse complement.
GATGAGGGCAGTACAAGAACCTATACAGAATACAAATAGAGTAATCTCAGGATAACCACCCATTAAGTCACTGCTGTCTAGGTCTATTTCCTAACAAAGCACACTGAAATGTTCAAGCTAAATGTTAAACAGTAAAATAAAACAAAATAAAAGGGAAAAAAATCTAACTTCAAGGTTAGACATAATTAGTAAAATAACTAGGAAAAAATGAAGCAATGCTTCAAGCAACACTGTTTGGGGATAGAGCCCAGAAACAGTTCAGCAACAGAGGAGGCTTTACAGGTACTTCATGTCAGCTACTCAGACACAAACTAAATGAGCCCCCTTTAATGTGTGTAATCCGGAGCTGCCAAGACTCCCTGACCACTGTTTCCCTATGACTTAATTACCAGGGAAGCTGCCACCAGTTCCAGCTGATGACAGTGGATGCTTTTATCACTGTGGGCACACCCAGCACACACACATAGCTAGCAATGGGTGAATATCTACAGTGCAGGCAGAGATAGCAAAGAGAGCTGCTCATTCACACAGTACCATGTGATTGTCTTTCTGTTGCAAATCCAGCATGAGGTTATGCTTTAAGTTTTAAATGCATTATTTAGTTGCAGACTGTTTTATATACTATCAGCATTGCAGTTTTTGTTTGAATGTTTTAAGATGTTTAATTTGGGGTATACATCACACCTGTATGTTTGGAGGAGGGAGCAGTAGAGCGTGGGGGAGGGAAGCAGGAATTATACAGCTACTTCAGTATTTTTCACTTTGCAAGTTCCAGTCAGAAAGCAGCCCAGTCGCTGTGTAATCTCATCAGCTATTTGAAATCTAGTCTACTTCTGGACAAGCATTTTGAAGGCATAATGAAAATCTTTTGATATACAGCCCTTTTGGGCAATCCTGTAGGCTTTCTACCATGGAAGTTAAAACATCTCCTAATGACACACTTTTTTATGAGACTGCACAAGTACAGCCACAATGTGTTTTTAGATATAACTTATTTCTCTGCACCAAGGACTTCCATGCCAAGCTGCAGATGTTTTTTACTATGTTTATTAGTAAACTCTAGTAGCACAGAGAAGCCTCAATCAACATCAGGATGCCATTGTGCTTGGTGCTGTACATACACTAAGATATTTCTTCCTCTGAAGAACTCAAAATCTAAACAGAAAGGGAGTATTATTATACTCATTCTACAAATGGACAACTGAGGAACAGAGTGATAAACTTCCTGCCCAAGGTCTCAGAGGTACTTTGTAGCAGAAATGAAAATCAAACTGAGATATTCTGAGCCACAGTATTAACATTTCCCTTGGATCCACAGAACCATACTTTCTCTTGCTACTTAATGAGATAAAGGCAGACTGAGAGAGAAGCCAGAAGTGGTGATTTCCTTCAACATTACAGGCTTTAAGGTCCCAGACCAAACAGGGATTATTTAAAAACTCATTATTAATGACCAGATGTCAGAATCACTAGGTGACTGGCTGAGGCAGAGGCAGATACAGACTGGAACAAAGACTGGCTAGTGTGGAAACACGTATACAGGCAGGCTGTCAAAACTCCTAGGCAATGGGATTGTTTCCTGTTAGGTAGTAACACTATACGGAGTAGAAAGATTGCATCCCATAAGAGCCCAAGCCCCTGCCTTTGGTGTATCGGTGGTCTTCAGTATGGACTGAACATAAGAACACAAGAACAGCCATACTGGGACAGACCAGTGGTCCATCTAGCCCAGTGTCTTGTCTTCTAACAGTGGCCAGTGCCATGTGATTTAGAAGGAATGAATAAAACAGACAATGAATTAAAAGACAAAATCAAAGATGTATTCTCAGAACTTCCATTTAAGGTGATACATGACCTCTAAAATGCTATATATGCAAATACCAAATATTATTATTATTATTCATACTTTTCCAAAGAAGAGGATTTCATCTGAAACAGTGCTCTGGCATAGTATTTATGAGTGCAAACTGCCTGCTTGTTGAGGTGTATCTTGCTGATATCTGTAATGTGTTTGCTGTTCATGCAGAATTAACTGCCCTCAAAAGGTCAAACTGGAAAGTCAAGCCAAAGTGCTATAGCCATATAATATACATAATGTAGGTGATTTGTTCAGAGAACAGTGGTGATGTTGGGGGGAACCCAACCTTTCTATTTTAACACAATCGGCCTGTAATGTCAAAGATTGGTTTCTGGTTCTGAAAAGATAGATGACTTGGTGAAAGAATGGTCATGTGGTCATGTGATTAAGACACAGACCTGGCTGTTGGGAAATATAATTGCACCATGAAATTTCTGTGTGATCTTGGCCAAGTAATATGATCTCTCTCTGCTGCACACATGCAAAATGGGGATAATAATTTCCTCACTCAGGTACTGGGATTCAGAGTTTGTAAGTGCTTTTAGATCTTCAGAAGTTGCATAGAGGAAAATTATGATTTGATTGCTTCCTTAACTTCTGGAATCCAACTCTTTCTGTTCTGCTTCCCCAAAGAATGAAGAGAATCTTATACTGTCTCAGCAGTTTTTAGCACAAGTAGAAATATCTACTTGTTTGTTAGTCATAAATTCCCCCGTCTTCGAAGCATCTGACAAAGCAGGACCTTCTCCCATGAAAGCCCATGCAAAAAATAAATCTATTAGTCTTTAAATGCCACATGATTCCTTGTTTTGTTTTTGTTTTTTTTTAACCAAAACTGTCATATTTAGAACTTCTCTTATTTATCTGATGAGGACTGGCTCCAAAGGAGACACAAGCTCAACTTTGTTTTGGTCTACCTGCCATCTGTACAGCTATAAATGCTCAATATCTCTTTTCTGGTAGCTAAAAGAAACTAGGTTATATCATTTTAGCATTAAAGCAATAAGGATGTCAGTCTCCAGCCCACAATATTATGTCCTTGTTTTTTTTCCTACAAACTTTAAATTAAAATACAGACAGGCAGGCAGGCTCAGGTATTCAGATTATGGATGTTCCCCTTTCCTCAGGAGTCTCCTGGGATCAGACAGGTAGTGTTTAATTGCAGAGTGAAGATAGAAGTAGACACTGACTGTTCACTGGGGCAGTCAGTGGTGTGACACTGAGGTCATGTTACAGATACCAATTAAGAAATTATGAGATGCTCCAACTAGAGATTTCAGAGTAGAAATAGGTCAGGTGTGGCTTTCAGATATTCTAACCTCATTTTTATAAGCTACTGAAATTCAAAGGTGCAGGATACAATTTTTATTTTTATTTTATTTTTTCCCTAAATATATTCTATTCATACTTGGGGTGGAGGCACACCTCTCGTCCTTTTTGCCAAAGCATATCAGCATCAGCTACTTTAAAATCTATCAGTGGAATTCTTAGTCTCCAGGAAGATTTATCACTGTAACATGAAAAGAAAAAAAGAAAAAACACAGTAGAAATGCTGAGGATTTTCTCCTCTCCCACTCCCCTACCACTCCTTCAGTTGGAGAGAGTAAAAAAACATACTTTTACTGAGGGTGATGTTAAGACTAAATAAAATGTGAGCATTTGTTCACAATTCTGCCTACCACATGTTTCCTCAAGAGGAGCCTCATTCCTGAACTCCTACTGTTTGCAAGCAGGTTTTTTGAAGGTTCTTTCTTCTAATCATGATACCCGAGCAAGCAATAAGGTACAGAGTTATAGCTCCTATGTTTTCCATGTAGTGACTTATTTCAAACCTAGCACATTTGCAAAGAAACATGAACATATTTGCCAGGGACAGGGTGGAAGGGGCACAGCAATGAACCACTTCCTGAAGGCTGTAGTCTACCAGGTTAAAACTCAGCCCACTTCATTGTGTGATCCTACAAAGTCTCCCATCCTGCATTATCTCATGGTGTTCTTCCTCTAGAACTAAATATTGCTTATGTAAAATCAAATGGTTTCATTGTAACATTATGTCATGGTGGTGATGATAGGGAGTGTGGGGTGGGCAACAATTCCTAATAAAACATCATAATGGTACCAAAGAAATGAATGTTATTTCCAAATCTCACTTTTCATCTCATCTCCTTTGTATTTTAAAGAGGGGAGAAGGGTAGGAGGAGGGAAGGATTTCATTGGAAATCAGAGAGAAAGAAAAATGTTGGCAGCAATAACGTAATGAAAAAAGAATAGCATCCACAACAGCATCATACATTAATTCAGACAAAATTCCTGCTGAACTATTCAGTAAAAGGAGTAGAAAAATCCAGAGAGAATATCCTGAGATGTATCAAGGGACCAGAAGGATGCGAGAAGGGAAATCAGGGAATGTGCATGGACATGCATCAAGCCTATGGAAGACAGCTTTGTGGTAATATTTTTTTCCCACTCTGATGTGTGTCAGCCCATGTGGATTTTCTTCACAGCAGTGGATGAAATTTAGCATCCAGGAATCTAGCAGCTGATGGGGCAGGGATGCAAAAGCAGAGAGGGAAAGCTGCTTCTGAGAATGGAGAAACCTATTAATGGTGAGTGGAAATGAATTCATCCCCCCCCCCCCCGAGCCCCCGAGTTGTGATCTGAGTGCTGGCTGGGAATTTGACTCCTTAGAGGTGTTCAGTGATACACCTGCCTCATGTACTATGTCTCCTGTGCTGTATGTGCTATTACTGTACATTTGTATTATGCAGAGGAAACCATTTGGGCCTGTTTTGAAATGCAGAATTACTAGGGGATTTTCAGTTTGGAGTTAATGAATGAGTAATTTACTCCAATAATGTATCATTTTGTTCATGCGAAGAGAGAAGCTTCTGTGGAATATTATAATGCTCAGCTTGCCAGGAAAAGCTATTTCCTTAATTGAGAAATTTCATTTGAAAGGAAGCTTCATGTCAGGTCACCAAGGCATATTTTATGCATAGCACGTATCGAAGTGATTTATACTTTCATCTTTGACCTTGATGAGGGTCTGGCTTCTGGATAATTTCAGTTTAAATTCTACCTTGGGTAGCACATAGACTCCCTGCAGTGTGGTATTTACAATCTTGCTTAACTCCTTGTCCTTGAGGCTGGCAGGTTTCGTAGCTCTGGAAACAGACAACTCACTGAGAAAAATCTGATTCTTGGCCCAAGAGCAGAGTCCAAGTGTGACTCTATAGAGGATAAATATCACAGCAGCTTACACTGGTCCAACCTTCAGGGACACTTGAGCCTGACATTATCTAATGTTCTTGCATATCGTTACTGGGGATTTCATTAACAATTCCATTGCTCCTGGTGTCTAAAATAACTATGTGTAGCATAACTGTACTCTGATTGTTCGGATAGAATCCGTTTCTAAAAAAAGTCATGAGGGTGTCAGTTCTATGGCCAGATTCTGTGCTGAGCCTAGAGGCAACATTCACATGAATTTCAGTGGAAGCTTTCCCCTTGCCAGACTGCAGGATCAAGTCCATACAGAATGACCATTCCAACGATACAGTAAGTTATAAGTGTTGCAGATCAGGGCAACTGCACATGTATCCTCTCTATACTCCAGCAAACACACCTAATAAGGCCATGGTTGAGGAGCTAAGAGCCCAATCTTGGGCAGAGACAAATCCCTTTCCCTCCTGACTGGGATATCTACAGCATAGACTGCAGCACTTCCTGCCTATACTGTGAATTGCACAGGCAAGTCAGCCTGCCTAAGCAGGTTTGTTGTACTTTTTCTCCTCAGAGATGGTAAATAGTGTAATTACCATGATTACATTACCATCCTGCTCTTTTGATGCCAGCCCTTTTGTTCGAAGGTAAAAACACAAGAGGGGGGAAAAAAACCAAAAAGCAAAAAACACTGAGTCAATAAACGGACTTACATGGAAGCTTACCAGAGATCACCCCAACTCTAGCAAGGGCTCTATTTGGTGTACCCAGCTTTGCCATTTTTCTGTGGCCACAAGTTCAGAACAAGTGCTAATGCAGAACATCTTGCCAATTCCCAAAGGGATAACCATGTTAATCTAGTCCGGCAAAAAAAACCCAAGGAATCATGTGGCACTTAAAGACTAACAGATGTATTTTTCGCATGAGCTTTCGTGGGAGAAAATCCCACTTCGTCAGATGCTTTCAACATGGGTGAACTTACAGAATAGAATGAAAATAAATGCAAGGGGGTGTAAAACAGAGGATCAGGTCATACAGTAACAGCAAATAAGAGCAGTTTTCAGGTTCAAACCCTGGGAAGCTTGAAGTCAAATTACCTTTTGTAATGGGAAAAGAACCCATGGTCTCGATTCAATCCTGCTTTCACAGAATTTAATTTGCATATTAATTCAAGTTCAGCTGTTTCTCTTTGAAGTCTTGATGACCCAGTCACATCTCTGATGACGGTCGTTAACTAATCATTTATCGAGTGATTAGAAAGATGGAAGTGCTCAGCAACTGGTTTTTTTTGTGTGATTTCTGATATCAGTTCTATGTTCATTTATTCTTTTTGCAAAGGGATCGTCAACAGAAACATTAAAGCAGGCACACACCCCTGTAACAAACCATGCTGCCAAGTCTGCCCACATATCTGCACAACAGATACCATCATAGGTCCTAATCAAGCCTGCTACTCCATCAAAAGCCCATTTACCTGCTCATCCACTAATATGATCTATGCCATCATATGTCAGAAATGCCCCAACACCTTATACATTGGACAAACAGGATGATCCCTGCGCAAAAGAATAAATGAACATAGAACTGATATCAGAAATCACAAAACAAAGGAACCAGTTGCTGAGCACTTCCATCTTTCTAATCACTCAATGAATGATTCGTTAATGACCGTCATCAGACATGTGACTGGGACATCAAGACTTCAAAGAGAAACAGCTGAACTTGAATTAATATGCAGATTAAATTCTGTGAAGGCAGGATTGAATCGAGACTATGGGTTCTTTTCCCATTACAAAAGGTAATTTGACTTCAGGCTTCCCAGGGTTTGAAACTAACAACTGCTCTGATTTGCTGTTGTCAAGGTTGTATCCCCACTTTGGCACTCTGAGGGCAGAAGGTGGGGGCCTGCAACAGGCCTTAAAAGCCACTGGCCTTAAAGCCTGGTCTTAAAACTCTCCAAGGCCTCCAATTCCTGGCCTTGGAGTGGTATTGCTGCCACTACCCAAGTGCAAAAACCTCTTTAAAACCCAGGAAGGTGCACTTGGGAATTCCTTCCTGTGAGGTACTTGCAATCACTTTTATTCTTCTGTCAGGAGAGTGACTGAACCCCAGCTGGAATATCAGCTTGAAGTGGAACAGAATCCTCCTTAGTAGCTGGCTGTGCAGTCTGAGGCACATGCACACAATCCTCTTGCCCTTCAGGACACAGAACCAGAGCTTACTTAAAAGTTAAAATCTTTAATTAAAAAGAACAGATAAGAAACACAGAGAGTTGCTTCTCTGGGATTTAACGTAGGTAGTTACAGGGTAGTGGGAGGGGGTACATGAGCTTAGCATAGAGAAATCCAAAAACAAACCAAGAAAAAGTACCGCATCTAAGTAAACATTACCTATTCTACCCACGCCCGGTCACTAACAAACTTAGCTTATCTTTGGTAAGGATGTTGCTGGATTCTTCCTCAGGCCCCTCTGGCCTTCTCCTGATTCTTCCAGGAGCTCTGCTGCATCCAAACAGGAACAGGCAAGGCTGCTGCTCCAATTCAAAAAACTGTGCTATGTTCCTATTGGCTGTCCTGGGACTCACTGACCAGAGTGTTAACCCCTTTCTCCCCAAGGGTTACTACAGCTGTTACTGTATGACCTGATCCTATGTTTTATACCCCCTTGCATTTATTTTCATTCCATTCTGTAAATTCACCCATCTTCAAAGCATCTGACAAAGTGGTATTTTCTCCCATGAAAGCTTATGAGAAAAATAAATCTGTTAGTCTTTAAGTGCCACGCAACTCCTGGTTTTTAATGCAGAATAAACACCCATACTGAGTCAAGTCCCTCCAACACTTCCCAGAAAGTATCCTTACACAGAAAGTCCTGTCCTTATGTTGCATGAGAAAGAAAACCTAGAGTCAGTTTTAACTCAGGCTATGTATCCAAACGTTCTTTGTCTGATTGTTGATCTCTGGAGAGTCCAGTTCGAACCAGTATATGTGAGCTTCTCTCCCCGTGATGGTAGTTGTCTGGAGCATCACAACCTGACTAAATTTTTCTAATCAATCCCATGCTGCTCTTAGTTTGCAGAGGGATGTGTTCTCATTTCACAATGGAAATACATACAATCTGTGACCCCACAGTGATACATACACTTAATTCAATAAGGTTTAATTCAATTAAATTAAGTTTCTCCTGAGTATTGCAAAATTGACATATCTATTACAAGTGCCCCCCAAAGCTATGCACTAAGGTTAGACATATGCACTGAGATATAGGCAACTGTCACATTTTGGGATGCAATTCAGACCAATAAGGGGCTGTGTTGTAGTCTTCTTTGTAACCTAAATGCTTTAAAGGACTTGCTACTGTGATTCACAGCATAGATACCAACAACTCACAGATAACCATGCAGTATCCTGAGTGTTTATGTGTTCTGCAGTCCTAAATCAGCACCTCTGACCCCAGCAGCCTGCTACTGGCCCCACCCTGGTGTCCACCAGCTTTGATTACACATGGCAAGATCACCCAACAGACTTTTAGCATCATATTTCCCTCAGACCACCCATCCTGAAGTCTCTAGATCCCTCCTGGACTGTTCATATTCAATAGGGCTTTTTTTGTTTCTTTAAAAAGACAATACCCAGTTTCTTGTCACTTTAACTAGAGTCAGGGCTGGCCCAAGGTGTTTTGGTGCCGTAGGCGCCTGTGATTTTGGTGCCTCCCCCACCGCTGTGGCCCAGGCAGCATGGGCCAGATGGTGTCGCCCGCGTCTCCCAGCCTCCCAACTTACCTTCAGGGTCATCCGTAGGATGGTGTGAGGCCTGGGGCGATTGGCCTGTGCACCCTGCTGCTCCCCCATGCCGCAGGGAGTGCAGGCCAGCCCAGAGGCTGGCCCCTTACTCCCTCCCCTCCCCTGAGCTGGGGGAAGAGAAGGCCAGTCTGGGGGCTGGGCTCTGCTCTCCCACCATGCCTCTGGCTTGGCCCTCCCAGGGGAGGGGCAAGAGAGTAAAGCCCAGCCTCTGGGCTGGCCTGCTTCACCACTGGGCTGGCTGTTCCCTGTGCTGGGGATGGGGTGAGCTGGTCCGGGGCAGAGACCAGCTCTGCATGCTCCTGCCCCCCTCTTCCCTTCCCTGCTGCTTTCGGCTCCATGCCAAAGACAGAGGGGAAAGGGCAGGGGGCACTGCAGCAATGGGGGGCAGACTCCACACTGCCCTGTTCAGGGCAGGACAGTGCAGGGCCCAGGAAATCACTCTGACCCAACATCTCCTATCTGTTGGCACCTCCTACTATTTGGGACCCTAGGTGACCCCCTAAGTTGCCCTGACTGGAATTAAAAAATTACTTCAATTCAAACACAGCAACAGGCTGGTTTAGATTAAAATTAAACAAGTATATCACCAATAAGACAGCCTAAGTAAAACCAAGTAAAATAAACAAAGACAGAAATGATTAAAAGGAAATAAAAGTGCAAACCTGCCTCTAAAAGTCTAATGTTTAATCTGGCAAGGTACAGTCTTTGTTTAATATGGTTTGCTCATCAACTACATTTGCTCCAGCATGGCTGACTGTCTCTCAGTCAGGACTTTCCAAAGATAGATGAGGAGTTGGTTTTCCTTGTTGTCTTAGGTGAAAGTGAACAATTAACTGATTTTATATTCCCAAGTAGGGTTTTTTTTTGTTTGTTTTTGGTTCTTAAAATAAGGAACCCAATCTCCTATGTCTTTGTGGTTCAGAAATCATATTAATTCTCTCTCTCAAGAGAGAGAGTTCAGGTTCAAAACACTCCTGCTGATTTGTGTAATAGCTTTGTTTAGGGCAAATATATAAATTAAGGAAAACTCACATTCCTTTTTCAAGGAAAGGCCTGTTAATCACTTTTATCTAAATTAGGCTGTCTTCTTACATACTTTCTAGTAACATTATATAGGGGGAAATCATTAATTCACACATAAACCAACATGCATTTTACAATTATGTTAATAGTAAGTGTGCTGGTTAGTTTTTAAATTACACTTTACAAGGCATGTTTTGTACAACTATTGTTGCATTTGTTAGTGAAGTGTGAATACAAGGGTGCTTCAAGTCACAGCAAGATAATTCCATCATGGGCTATTTCACACAGCATTGGGAAGGGGGTGATAGAAGTGTTACAATCTCTCCATGAGAGGTAAGAACACAATACACACTATGCAACATCAACCAGGGTGACTTCACTCTGGGCTGATGTTCATGGCCCCCTGCTCTTCCCCTTTTCTTCCTAGGATATTTTAGCTCTTGAAGGAACAAAAACTAAGCTGTAGTTGTGTGAGAGGGAGAGAAAGGAAAGCTTCTTATGCCTCTGCCCACACACAAGGGTAGATCTTAGTCAACTCCATCATAAATTAGAGATTAAAGAGAGAGAGACATTGACATTATGCATATTTCCACTGATAGAAACAAACTTCAAAAAGAATTATTGGTAATATTAACATTCTTCACTTTTGTAGCACAGACCATCGAAAGATCTCAAAGTAATTTGCACACATTAATGAACTGAACTCAGGACACCTCTGAATGGAGTTGGGTGAAGAAAGGTAATTACACTGAATGGAGTTTTTAGATATTTTGAAATTAAGTTTAGATCCAAATTGAAATAAAAACCTAAAACTTTAACATTAACTGCAGAATAGAAAGGATCCCTGGCTCTGGTGGGCTTCCCTAGAGCAGGATACCCTGAGAAAGCTGATGGAGCCATCTCTGGGGCTGCCTACAGCGTTCCAGGGCAAACTGTCCCATAGTCCTGGAAGCCTGGAGATTCCTGGCTTTAGAGCAGTCTACCCAGCATCAGCAATGTTGGAAGCTCTGGGAGCACAAGGTGCTCAGCAGCTGGGTGCTGGGATCCCTGGTTCCTGAGGAGACAGAAGTCTGGAAGCTCATGCTGCAGGGGGCTGCACGTCTGTGGGCCAGAACTCCTAAGGAGTCTTCCAGACAGTGTACTAAGCAGCTAAGGCAATGAGTTGGTAGGAAACTAGGAAGACATGTTCTTTCAGAATTTAGTCAAAAAATCAAGCTGTCTGTGTGAAATATTTCACTTTTGATGCATGGGTAAATTCTGACACACATTTTTTGGAATTTTCCCACCCTTTATACCCCTATAAGTGAACAAATACAATTATCCCATTTCAGAGATACAAAAAACATGGAATAAGAACAGAAAGGTTAAAGGACCTGTGCAACACCATTCAGGAAGCCTGTGGAAAACACAGGAATGGAACTCATATATCCCAAGTCCCAGTCTTATGCCTTAACCACAGAACCAAAACTGGAAAAAAATTGAGAAGAGGCATGTACAGGATGTATTTCAATAACCAATGAGAATGAGAAGGCAGCAGATCAGACCTTTGCCCCAACCACGATTTTATAGATTCCAGGGCTATATATAACACAGGACAGACAACTTCCACAAAATAATACCTTCAGCAGATCTTTTCGATAAAAAATCTAATTTTGATAAAAAAAATTATCATTGATGGGGAATCCACTATGACCCTTGGCAAATTGTATTACTGGTTAACTATCCTCACTGTCAAAAAAATATACTTTATTACCAGTCTGAATTTGTCCAGCTTCAGCTTTTAGCCACTGGATTGAGTTCTCCCTTTCTCAGCTAGATTAAAGAGCCTATTATTAAATATTTGTTCCCCATGTAAGTATTTACGGCCTCTAATCAAGTTACCTCTTAACTTTTTTTAAATTAAGCTAAATAGATTGACCTCTAAGTTCCATGTAAGGCATTTTTTTCTAATCTTTTAAATCCTTCTTGTGCTTGTTGCTGAAACCTCTCCAATGTATTAATATCATCCTTGAATTGTGGGCATCAGAATTGGACACAGTATTCCAGCAGTAATCAAACCAAAGCCAAATACTGAAACAAAGAGATCTTTCTACTGCTACTCAGATTTCCTCTGTTTATACATCCTGGGATAAGATTAGTTCTTTTGGCCTCAGACTCACATTAGGGAGCTCATTTTCAGCTGATTATTCACCATGACTGTCAAATCTTTTTCATAGTCATTATTTCCCAGGACAGAGTTCCCTGTTCTGTAAATATAGCCTACAATCGTTGTTCCTAGGTGTGGTAAAGCTACATTTATAGACGTACAGACTTTATGGCCAGAAGGAACCATCATGATTATCTCGTTTGACCTTCTGCCCATTGCAGGCCCCAGAGCACCATCTGCTCATAAGATTGTAACCTCTGGCTGGGCAACTGCTGTCCTCAATCTTGATTTAAAGACTTCAAGTTACAGGGACTCCTCCATTTACTCTAGTTTAAACCAGCAAGTGAGTTATGCCCTACATTGCAGAGGAATGTGAGAAAGCCCCAGTATCTCTGCCAGCCTCCTCTGGGGGAAAATTCCTTCTTGACTCCATATATGGAACTAAATTAAACATTAAGAATGTCTGAGATCCACCAGGACTCATAACAATTCCATCTAGTGCTCTACTTCTACCCATTGGAGATATTTTCTAATAGAGGAATATGGGGTATATGCCATTGCAGAGAGCCTCTTCATAAACTTAACAAGCTCAGTTTTAAAACAAATTAGCTTTTTTGCGCCCATTAATCTCTTTGAAAGGTTTTTCCAGAACTTAATAGTTTGAAACCTACATCTAATGTCAAGTCTACACATCTTGATGGCCAGTTTATATCTATTTGTTCTTATACCAGCACTGGGCTTGTCTTGTTTATGTATACTATAACCTCTTCGAAGCAGGGACTGTCTATTACAGTGTGTCTGTACCATGTTTGGTACAGCGGTCCCTCCATTTTTGATAAATTCCTAGGCACTACTGTAACACAGATTATTAATAATGAATAAGAGGATTCAGGACTTAAGAATCCATCTCAAAAGTCACGAACTGCTAAATGAGATCTTATGTATTCTTTTGGTGGGTCTGTTAACACTGAATAGTTCAGTGAAATTGTTCACTTTTTTTGTTGCAAATACCCATGGAAAATTTTAATAATATCCATCCTACTTTAACTGACCATCTCCTATCTGTTTTAGATCCCCACCTAGATTCTCAGTGAAATAAATTGCATTTTATTAGTCTGTCTCATATTGGCAAATTTTGTTTACAACTATAAAAGCACCTTGCTTTTGTAGAAATAAAACGTGTAGGGTCTTAGTCACACTAGCAGCCTGGGGTTTGATTAATAATAATAATAATAATAAAAACCCAAAAAACAACCCTCTCAACCACATAGAAATGCACCTCTTATAAATAAACCAAGGCCGCATGATCATTTTCATTGTCATTCTGATAAAATAGTGTCTTAAGGGAAGATACACCAAAGGCAGAGATGAAAACAAGACATCAGAAATTCTATTTGAACACAGGTGGCAGAATTATTTACAGGCAGCAGGTCACATTACTGCGACGTTCTTTAAATTCACACTGAGGGAATATCTCCTTCCAGCAGTGACTGAAAAAAGGGATAAAAAAAATCACACCACTTGAAATATGTTCTTATAAATGGCTACTGGGTTTGGAGTCTATATAGCCTTTCTACCTACCACTTGAAAGCAATGAAAATATGGAACGATATACCAGCAATCCCAAATGATCCAAACTTCTATCTATTCCATTGTAATCTGAACACACATGCTTGTGTTCCTTAAAACATTCATTGTGTGCCAATGAAAACTCCATTTCTGTGTAGCCTTCTCACTACTTATTTCTTCCTCTCCCCATCCATGCTTTTTATGCCCTAATCCTATCCCACAATATTATCTATCATAAAAGAAAACGCCTTTGCCTTTGATTCCACCCAAGTTCTCATCACTGATGTGCTGCCAAGACTTTTTAAAAAAATTTCCCTTTAGCCTTTGAGGGATGCATGCTCTGTAGAAAAGAAGGATGAGAGGCTGACGAATCTATGCATTACTGTGTCTCTACATGAACACATTTTTCATAAAGAAACAGGAGATAGGAAACAGGAGATAGGAAACACCACTTGTTGAAATAGCTTTTACTAAATGAATATACTGGAAATGTTTACCTTTTGTTCCCAATAAGATATTCTAAGTATATGACTGCAATGGCTATTAATGGGGGACTGAATCAGGATCTCCAGAGCTTAATGAGTTAAAGTTAAAGTTAAGTGAATGAGTTAAAAAGGATTACCTCTCCTAATTGGCACTGTAGCAGAGTCATATATCATCTGTAGATCAGGCATGGAGAGGTAAGTGTACCATACATTGAATACCAGGTAACATTAGTAGAGTGGTGGTCAGTCATTTTAATTTGTGACAACTGTATGGAGGTTGAAGGCTAGGAATGAAGCTCAGATCCTTTTGAAGATACCCTGCACTGGGAAATATTTTGTTGAAAAATATCTGCTTGGAATTAGCAGACTGAACCAAAAGCTGCCCTTCTCAAAGATCTTTCTGACTTTGAGGGAACATGTCATAACTTGATAGGATGATGTAGCTGCAGTTGCAAAAGGACTTAATTCCTTCAGAGGCAGGGAAGCCCTCCTTTTGGTTTGAGGAAAGAATTTTTACAATGGCTCCCAGCAGAAAAGCTGTGGAGTGGAGTCAGGGCGAAGGTTTCTAGATGAAATGGTAAAGGCAAGCAGTATGGGGGAAGGAGACAAATTGGCAAAAGAGCCAGTTGTTAAGAGAGAAATCATGGGAAGGCAGGGCAGACTAGTGGGAGCCTGTACCTATTCAAAGTAAAGGGAATAGGAATAACAAAAATTATGTGTGTATTTTCAGAGGAGAAGTTGGACTTTTACAATGTATTATAAACACTTCAGTAGCTATTATGGTTAAACTATTTCTAATATACAAAGGCAGGAGGCAGAGCAGTGTAGAAGACTGGTGCACACAGCCTCCCTGTTCAGGTAGTGAGACATACTGGAAAAGCTTGAAGCACCTTTTTTACAAATCCATGTCTCTCACTGCAGGAGTCACTTTCTGTTCTTCAGAAAATACTTCTCCTTCACATGTTAGTCTGTAAGGCTGCCTTGGCTCATTGTTATTTCATAATGTGGCCCTGATTTTCAGTTTGTTTCAAGATTAACAGGACAAGCACTTCTTTTTGAAAGGTTGACTTAATGGTAGAAATACTAGTTCTGAAGTATCTTAAGCCCCTAGTTTCATGTCCTGGAAGAGATGAGGTCAACTTTCTGATACAAATAAATTAAGGACTTTGCAAGTTTGGACTGTGTGGCTATTTTGGTGCAGGCCCTAAAAGTCAAAGTTCTGTCTTCTCTGCATGGATATTGAAGTCAATGTGGCACATTTTTTAAAGGCTGCGGGTTTGGGCCCATGCCTTGGTTAATAGTTCTTCTCCATCTTATATTGTGTGTTATAGCACATGCTGCTGTCCACCTGGCTGTTGTCTTCATCTCCAGAGGTATCTGCCCTTCAGTTGTAATATAGACATACCTGGCACATAAACTGTTTCTGGGCCAGAAGCATAAATTTTGAAGTCAAGTAGGAAAGCCTCTTCTTAGGGTATTTCCATTCTGATTGAAAAGAGGAAGTAGCACAAATCTTCCCCTGTATTGCCTTTGCTGTTGTAATGCCCTAAACAAATACTCTGCATTTGGTGCCCCAATGTCAAATCATGACCTGGCTCACTGCTTCTCTTTCTCACTAAACAGTGCAATGCCCAGTTTGAAGAAAGGTCAGACAGGTGACCTGTATTTCCACTAAGTCATATGCTGTGAGGTACTTACCTATTCCAAAACATCTCAGAAAAAGCTGGTGCAATCAGTGAAAAGGACTCTTGAAACGACCAGGACCTTAACTTTGGTTCTCATTGGCTACAATGTTGCAGAAACAAGTGCACCTTTTGAAAAGGGTGATCAGGTGAGCTACGGCTGTACAGTTGGAGGAAACTGCTGAACTGTTAAATGATGAGAGCTGTTAAATGTTTACCTGGTGTTCCTTTAATAGTCAATTACAGGCATTAGTAGGGCATGACTTCACTTATGGTCAGATACAGTTGCACCCACCCTCCTCTGATCTTCAAATAACAGAAGATTTCAAGACCAAGACTGCAGAGGTTGGGAAACATGCAAGATTTCCAACGAAATTTGTGAACCCCAAAAGATTATTCTAGCATGCATCTAGGGGATGGGAGGGGGAAATAGGCAATAGAAATACCAAAATACTATGATAGACTAGTTTTGTTGTGCGTCTAACTCAGCAAGAGCCAGTGAAGATCTTACTGTAAAATCTATTCTTATGGAGGTTTCCAAGACAAACATCATAAATGCAGAGCTGGACCTTTGAAGGGTCTGATCCTCACTGCTTTAACCCTGAAGAAGTTTTCCTTTCCACTAGGCTGAGAGAGGTATGTAGTTTCCTCTAAAATATCATGTAACCATTTCCAAATTATATACATGCAAAAATATAAAATACTTCCTGACTTAAGATGCTTCCCTCCAACACACTTTTTTTGGATTTGATTATCTTAAATATTTTAATCTAAAATTTCAACTGTGGAAACTGAGTTTATTGAAAAACAAGACAAATGAAGGATAATTCAGCAAATTAGATGATAGGTGCTCTAGTTCAGAAACTGCATAATTCTGACTATTTTGTAACTGTATATCTTGCAAAAAATCTGCTGTGGAGATTTACAGACATAGAAACTGATATTCCAAGATGAGGGTCCTTTGCTTCCTTTCCCCTCAATAGCAGAGGTTAAGTATAGAAATGTTAACATAAATTCTTTGACTATAGTCTGTGTTTTAGGATTGGAGTATATGGCCAGAGTACAGATATGCTGTGTTCTTCACTTTGTTTTCTGAAAACACAGTAGCAATAAGCAAGTGTAGCAATTTATTTCCCTGATTTTCCATGTTATATAAAATACAAATGAACATATGATGCTGAGGTAGAAAGGGAGTAAATCACTCAAGAAATTGTCCATTATTTGAAAGTGGTGGGGGAGCACAAAACAAAACACATTTAAAAAGTGGGGAGGAGGTAAGAAGCAACGAGGCAAGCTGACGTGTCTGGGAGACTTAAAACGCCCCAAATGTGGCAAAGCTTCCAAGTAAGCATTGATGTCTGCCACCACCTTGCTCCTTTGCTGTGGCTGGGGCATTTTGAATTTATTGCTGTTGTTATCATCAGTAACAGTGATGGGAAATGTAAAATGTCCCATGCGTAGTACACAGATATGACGAATATTACAGCTGCTATATATTGGCTTTTCCGGGAAAGATTTCAGCAGGTGTTTCACATAAAGCAATTAATATCATTAGGTGTTCCCTGGTCCATTAAAGGTTGAAAAACACTGATAAGTGCAGCCCAAGCTTCAGCCGCACAGAACAAGAAGCAGCCAGCAATGGATGATGTATATGAGATGATAGGCCCTAGGTCTGCAAAATCTTAGGCGCATGCTTTTATGAATCTAAGTAGCCCCATTTGAAACAATTAGACAATTCCTGTGCATAAAATTAAGCACATCCATGAATGTTTCCTGGATCATGGCCTAGTAAACTGGTACATCTGCCAAGGGAAGATAAAAGTCACTATCCTAATATATAGTAGACCTGGGGAGTAGTTACATATTTTTTCAAATACAAGAAAGAAGAGATGGAATGGATCATGCTTTTGGGCTTTAGAAATCTAAAAATAGAAACCCATCAACAAGGAAGCAAGTAAAGTGGAATGCTGAAAAAGAAATAAAACAGATAAGTGTCAGTATACTGATTTTTCACCAAAAGCATGAGCATGCTTAGTTTCAGAGCTGACTATCTTAGACACCATGGCTATGTCTACCCTAACAAATTAGTTTGAATTAGGGAGACTAAATTGGACCCCGTCTACACTAGGCTTTGCCTAGTTTGACCTAAAAAAGCTAATCTGCATATTTAGTTCAAACCATGGACAATGTACACATGCTAGTTCAAACTTAATAAGTTTGAACAAGCAGTTAGTTTGAACTAAGCGTGTTTTTTTTTAGTTTGAGCTTAACTTTTAGTTTAACCACACTTTTTTTAGTTTGAACAAAAAAGTTAGTTCGAACTAAAAAAAGCACAGCTAGTTTGAACTAAAAGTTAAGCTCAAACTAAAAAAAAAAACCAAAAACAAACAAAAAAACCCAACCAAACAAAAAAAAGACCCTTAATTCAAACTAACTTTTGAACTACTTAGTTTGGACTAACCAAGTCTGAACTAAGGTTTTAGGTGTAGACAGAGCCTATGCTAAGGGAGATTATGGCACTCTCCTGCCTGCTGGACCAACTCACCAAGTCTGTTTGTGTCCTGAAAATTTATATTTGAAATACTGAGTGCAGGAAAACACTTGTTGACTGTTGTTCACATGGGCCTTGCATAAGATTTACTATTAATTTGTGCGTTCTAGAATGTATAAATATAATGGCTGAGATCTTCTCATTCAAACTTAAGTAAAAATCCATTCTATCAGGCCATGTCTGCGCTTGCTAGGTGACCTAGCCTCAGTAATAAAGACAGTTAAAAAGGTGAGTCGAACAAGAAAAGATCTCTCTACTCAAACTGCATTTAGTTAATTGATGACATATATACTGTGCTTCTGATACATCTGGGATGGGTGTGTATGTGCTTACACACATGCACAGACTAAGTATCTGTTTTCTTTTAAATACTCTTAGATAATTTAGTGAACAAAATACTGTTACAACTGCCTTCTTAAAACCAGACAGACAACTCATGACAAGAAAAACATGGAAACTGGCTAGTCTTCCTCTATTTCCAACCCAGCTAACAACAGAAAATACTGTAAGTCTCATAATCAAACAGGTTTTCATGTGGTTTCCTACAAAAAAGATAAATATTCCAAACGAACATCTGAATCTGTGGAGGATTAACGCGTAGTATATAACTGTTTTCTTGTACTTCCATGTTTATCTCTCAGTGTGCCTCCCTTGTCTCTTATCTGATGCATAGATTTTAAACTTTTTGGACTGGGATTATCTGTTTGTGGTCTGTGCTTGTGTAGTGACTAGTGCAATGAGGCCATGGTCTATTGCATTACAAATAGTAAATAATATTCACCACCCTCAGGCTGCCCTGTTTCCTCTGCTTTTCCTCCATGCTAATTTTTCCCTCGAAGTCTCACTGGCCCTATTTAAATAAAGGGAAAAAATATGAGCAGGTTATCGGATAAAGATATACAACAGCAAAAAGAAGTAACTCAAAAAATGAGCTTTTATTTCAAAAGAAATGTGGCAGCTGCTGAGTGCACAATAAGGTCTGATTTATTTTAATTGAAAATAAATAAATTAAAAACAAGCCAGGATAGAATGACCTAGAAACTGCCTAGCGTGTATGCATTTATCTACCTAATTTCATTTTATTTTTTTGGTCTATTACAGTAACTCAAGGGAGAAATGCTTGCTTCTCGGCAAACATTATTTTTTTCATGTATTAGTTATTCTGGACAAGAGGGTGACCAGCAAGATGTCAGGATAAACCTCTGTTACTAGGAAGAATAATAGAATGTTTTTAAACAACTGATCCTATGGATTGTTTCCATCCTCATTGCCGTACAGTTATTTTAAGACAATGTAAAATTGGGAAATTTTATTTCTGAGGTGGGAGTTCTACAAATACGGAGTGAGAGAAACAGCAAATCACCCCCCCCCCGCCTTTATTTCCAGTTCTCAATTATTCAGTAGCTTCATAAAGGTGATTGGAAAATAAGCTAGAGAGGGTTCGTGTGAGCCATTGGTTGGCAGAGATGGTCTTTAGTTGCTATGAAGAAAAACCCATGTTTTACCTTTAAAAGTATTTGATCAAGTATGTTTCTAGACTTTTCCCTGCAAAGAAGACCTTAGAAGCATAAATCAGTTGCTATGGGTTAAAAGAGGAATCATCTGGGCTCTTGTCTGCAGCAAGAGGCTTGGGTGAGAGGGTGGTCAGAAGACATTTCTATGGAGAATAAATCAATTAAGTTTAGATTGTATCCAAAAGAATCATCCCATGGGCTCACTCACAAGTTACTTTGCAGGCCTGTGCAAAATTAGCGAGGTTTGCTTGCTAACTTTTTCCGATCTGCCTAAGGCAGGATGGAGCCAGAGTTGTGCTCTAAGGCTATGTCTATGCTGGAGGCTTAAGTCAACTTAACCAGGCTTAAGTCAATTTAAGCTACTCCCTGGGGAGTTCATTATGTTGACTTAAGCACTTGCTTAAGTCAACTTAATAACTCTCACCCTTAAATTCAACTTTAAGGGTAAGTTGACTTTTTTAAGTTGACTTAACAAAATGTGGCCATTAAAGTAGACTTAATAAAGCTGACTTAAGGCAGGATGGCAATTTAACTTGACTTGATAAAGTTGACTTGAACAAATGGAGACTGTCTAAGTCGACTTAATAAGGTCAACTTTAAGTCAACCTTATTAAGTCAACTTAACTGAGACCTCTAGTGTAGACATAGCCTAAGGGAGTAGCTACACTGTAAGTGTGCCTGCCACCACTGTGGCCATGGCAAATGCTGCAATGGAAATCCCCTTCCTAAGTCCCTATATCAGAACATAGCAAAGGGGAGCACATTATCAGTGTTGGAAGTCCCATGTCCACCTGAACAGTGAATAAGAAGGAGGAACAAAAGGAAAAAGGAAGCAGGGATAAACTATTTGTGGTAACACTGAGTAAGAATACTGCAGCTCAACTCTCCCCCAATCAATGCAACCTACAGTGAAGAGTCAATAGTGGGAGGAAGCCTGGTACCCAGTCATCTGAGACAAACTACCCATCAAAGGAACTTCTCCCATCTCCTGAACCTTGCCTACCTCCCAACTGTTCATAACAGCTTAAACCTGCAGGCTAATTCCCTGTAAAAGGCCACCTGAAGCCAGAGGACAAAGCTACCAGCCACCATTGCTCTTAGTAGAGGTTAAAGAATGCCATGACTTCTGGGAAGAAAAGCTGTCCAGAAAGCATCAAAAAAGTCTTCAGAAGTTGTTGGGAGAGGGGGGAAACTTGGGGTCAGGGGGGCATGAAAGGAATTACAGATTTGGACTAAGGAGAGAGATATATTAAATTAATAAGGGGAAGACTGAGGAGAGGGCAAGTATTTTACCCATTTGGGATGTCAAATATTATTAACTGAGGTGAACAATATTTGAGGAAGCTCTTGCTAATGCATATTATTATTATTATTATTATTATTATTATTATTATTATTATTATTATTGTGTGGCAGATAAATACCAAGGATATACAATTTCAACCATCATGACTTGGACTGGTGCTTATGTTATGGTTGGATATTACAGAAAACAGTATATTCAATTGCCATGTGGTTAGCACAGAGAAGTGCTCCTCAGTAGAGATTTCTATCCTTGAGAGACTCAAACTTGCAGGCAAATCTATTTCCAATTCATTCTTAGTAATCATTCCTGACACACTTTTGGATTAGCAACATTGTGTTTATATTTGAAAGCTACCATTTATTCTTTCACAGCCAATCTTCTCCTCTTATTTAGCTTTGCAATGAAGTCACAACTATGTGAAATGTCACATTTGTTCCTATTACAACAGACTGATGTCATAAACACATTATGACTTGACAGCTGGATCAAACAGAAGGAGAAGCTGTGCAGTAATGGAATCTGCATTTTTCTGCACAATAGGTGAAATAATAGCCAGAGAAAACTAAAAATGATGGCCAAGCATTTATTGTATATTACATTTGTAAGTATTTTCACCTGCCAGCCCACCTCTGGTTTCTAATGTTTTTGTCCTATTGCCAGCAGTAGAATACATGCTGAGAAATTGTAACTCTTTTTAATAAGAATGAGCATAAGCTTTTATACTGTAGGACTCAATTTTCCAAGATAGAAGGAATTGGCTGCTTTTTCTTGAATATATTAGAAAGATAAAATCCAAGATGATGTAGATGTGGCCCTAATTCATTTCACTTTAAATCCCCACACAGTTATCACAGCATGTTTTACCAGCAATGACCAAACTATGTCAGTGATCTGCTTTAAGTATACACTATCTGCTGCTAAATGATGAAATGACCATCTGCAATAACTACACTGTGGCAGTCTAACAATTAGGTATTGTTTCCACTTATAAAAATGACTGCAGCCAGCAAGCAAATGACCCATCTGCTAATTAAGCCTTTCCCTCTCTTTCTGACACAGCTTGGAATGTCAAAGAGCTTGTTATTAACCACTGCAGACTTCTGGTTAGAAGACTATATAGGTTATTGTCTTCCCAGGAGATTTAGCTTCCCACTGCTACTAGACTGCTCCTTACATGAACTTGGCTGATATGACAATCCTTTCTACCTCCCTCTGCATCTATAAAGAGGTTTATTAGGTTCTCTGAACCCAGATAAGGCTTCCATCCGGTACCAAGATATGCCTCAGGAAACCAGACTGGGTTGAAGGTGAGTATGTATGAGCATCTTATTAGAACACTTACAAAAGATAAAGGCTGCTACATGTTTGTGCCTGTCCACTTAATCATAAAACATTAAAATGAACCAATCAATCAAGTATGTCAAATTTTTTCATATTTACTATAGCCTCATTCTGCACACAGAGCTGACGAAGACCCTTGGGCTATGTCTGCACTAGCAAATTAGTCCAGATTAAGGAGGCTTAATCCAGACTAATTTGCTCCCTGTCTACACTAGCCTTTGCCTAGTTTGAACTAATTTATTTTTAGTTAGTTAGAACAGTTAGTTTGAACTAACGGCTTAGTTTGAACTTAGTTAGAACTTTAGTTCAAACTAGCACAACGTAGTAATGCTAGTTTGAACTAAATGAGTTTGAACTAAGTGGTTAGTTCAAACTAACCAGGTTTGTAGTTTTAACTATCTTGTAGTTCAATCTAGCTGCACGTTTTTAAGTTTGAACTAAAAAGTTAGTTCAAACTAAAAAATCGCAGTTAGTTCGAACTAAGTCCGAACTAAGCAGTTAGATGTAGCCATAGCCTTATAGTCCAATGTCACGGGTAAGCCAAAAAGGAAACCATTCTTTTGCTAAGTCAGCAATTCTCTTCCCAGATGAACTCAGCTGTAAGCTATTCTTTCAATATCAAAAAGGTTGGCTATATTATATGGGGAGATTTTGATACTCCAGTAAAAGGGCCAGAGATCACGTCATAATCAACATCATCATAGTGTCATACTTCTTGCTAGCAGCAGTCCAAATCAGTAGATCTTTCTGTACGCTTGTACAGCCTTGGCATGACATAGGTCTGGTCTACGCTGCCGCACTAAGTCGACACACAATCTATTTTCAGTAGAATGCATATCTCCCATCAACCTACTTACTCCCACTTAAGGTGGCATTTTCACTTCTTTGTATTACCTGGAGGAGGGGTGGAGTTACAATGTCAAAGGGAGAGTACTTCCAGGATTGATTAAGCAGGTCTACACTGGCCAGCCACTCACCTGATCTTTCTTAGTCGATTCATAGAGATTGACACAGCATTTTTAGTGTAGACAAGGCATAAGTCAGCAGGAGAGAGGAGCATTTCTCAAGCTTATCTGACTCTTCGCACCTCCCTGAGAAGTCTCTGGTGGAGATGCTGAAAGAAAGCAAGAAGCTTATCTATGAATTCCCTCTAGAAGATGTTTGTCATGGGATCAAGACATACAGATTCTGCAGGAACACATCTATTTAATTAGTATTCTGAGGCAACCTCTTGATCAGCTTTTGAAACTGCTTACCCAACAAGTTTCCTTGATGTATTGGTCTGTTAACAAGAATAAATAGAGGGAAGACGCTTGCACTGTTTTGGATTATTCTAGGATGCAGATTTTGGGGTTCCCAATAACATTTGGATGACAGGCCAAGTGGAAAGCCACCCCTGTTTTACTTGAGCATCATCCTAAACTTTGGTATTTATTGAGGGCTGGGTGTGTGTAAGTACTTCAGATAACTTTTAGATGACAGCACTCTTATGTTTCTACCAGTACATCACTTGGCTGGGCTGCTGTGCCTTTGTTTGATTTATTTCATTGCACCATCTTGTACAGGACTAAAGTTATCAAGAATCTGATGTTAGCAGAACTCTTGGGAACCATATCATAGCTAACAGTGAGTGAAAAAATGGCTTTGGCATAGCAAAATAAATAAACAAACAAATAAATAAATAAATAAAAGCAAACCCAACTTTTAGCAAAAATTCAGAAAGTCCCCTGATCTCATATTTTGATTGAAAATATCCTATATGGTGATTCAAAATATTTTTATAGCATTCAAAAATCCTGGTCATTTTTCCTCCTGGCACTAGTCTTTTTTTGGGGAAAAACTGCCTCTATTTCCAATTGCAGTAGCCTACACCAGATTTCTTGTCAACGAACCCTCAAAATCATAACTTTGATCCAAAAAAGGCATCATCATGACAAACACAAAACTTTTCATATCATATGCAAACAGACCTAGTCAAAAAAAGTTGAATGGGTGTGGCAAAGAAACTGAATGCGTGATTAGCTTCATAGTAGACAATTTTAGAAACCCTAGCAACACAACTGTTCTTTAAATGAAAAGTCTATCAATTCAGCAACAACCTGACCTGAAATACACAGCAGTAATGGGCCAGAAATGGAGTGAAACATGAGAGACCTTCTATCAGAAGAATTATTCAGGCCTAAAAATTTATTATTCTGCTACCTTGTGGATGTTTGTCTCTTTCCCCATTTCACATAGAACAGATTTTATTATTATTACTACTGCTACTATTATTTTCAAGCTTCCAAGTTCCCCTCCCCTTAGCTCCTCTGTCCTCCGGGTGATGGGAGAAAGTACATTGACAAGCTAATTTCACTCCCATCAGAAAGGTCACACATTGGCGAATGGGTAGTGCATTGCACTCAGTGTGTGAGCCCTCATTGCCATAAGAAATATCAGCTTGTTGCAGTATCACATGAATAAAATTAACTTGTATATCAAACTCAAGCAGGAAAGGCAGCTAGGAAGACATCTAATTCTGTGCTGGTCTGCAGAAAACTCAGTAAAGCAAGACTCTTTTTCCAGAAGGTGTGGAAGGAAAAAAGGAAAAAAAAAAATCCAGTAGAGATTCCTCTGTTAGCCCTGGGATATTTCATGAGGATGCAAAACCTATGCCTAGACAAAGCAGATGGGAATTTTGGTTTTCATGACTGAAGCTGTCACCCCAGGGATGGCAGAACTGTGGGAACAGGTGGGAGAACTAGCATAACTGCAATGGAGATATTGTGGGACCTCTGCGGTGATGTAAACTCAGTCATGGCTTGTGTGTGTGTGTGTGTGTATGTGTTAAGGGGTGGGGGTGGGGGGTGAATGGAGGCAAGAACAGGAACCAAAGGGACTGAAAAGGCCACTGCGAGGTCTGGCAGCAGTTAAGAACCACTGAGACTGTTCTTCCCGAGCTGGAGCTGGCCTCCCCTCTCCGCTCCCACCATTCTCACCTTCCTTGTTTCTCCTCCTTTCCCTCCCACCCCTTTGTCATCCTATTCATTACATACTTCGCTGATTATAATCATATTTCATTCCAGTTGTAAGCATCATTAAGTACACAGAGGATAAAACAATGTTATATTTTGCCACAAGTGAGAACTATCAGTTGGGCTCACTGGAGGCTATGTGCTGCAACAGCCACAATCTTTCTGCAGTACCATGAAATGAATTTTCAAGGAGACTGAATCAGGTGATGAATGCTTCTTATATCCATTATAATATTTTGTAAAAACTCTGTTGAATTAAAATATAATTACTTCATTACAGACATCAGCACTACTTAGAGCAGTCAGTGAGGCTCTCAATCAGCATCAAAAAAAGAACTTCTGCATACAGCTTGGAGGTGGATTCAGCTCTTCAAATAGAGAGGACAGCAATTTCTGTTTGCTTTAGATGTGTGTACATACACGCACGGCTGGAACACAGAACAAGCAAACAGAGAGAGAGCTGCAGGCCTTGGATAAGGCTTCTTTTTCTTCTTCTGCTACTTATCTACCCATTCAATGGCCTTAGCAGGTGATACTTAAACAAGTGCGCAAGTCCTTTGCTGTATTTGGGCCTCTGAGCCTGCAAATTAACCTGTGCCCCAGGAGTACCACAGGAAAGATAGCACAACTAGTAGAGAGTATAGAATAACTGTATTGGGCCAGGGAAGCATGTCATAGTAGCAGGCAGGCAGAAGCCAAATTTTTAATAAAGTCAGTAGTCAAGGGATGAGCTAAAGATGAAAATGTTCTCCTATTGGTATATTACTACATTCAAAAAACAAAAAAAAGGAACATTTCAATCTCCCTGCTCACTCCATGGAAGACCTGCAAAGTGCTATAATTAAGGAAAATAATTACAAATCAAAGCTTCAAAGAGAAACTACAAAGCTGGAATTTACAGGCAAATTTGATGCCTTGGGCTAGAGATATCTCCTGGCTAAGAAAGGTGATTTTGCCTTCTCTTTGCCTTCCACTACCCTTCCTTTTGGTATGTTGTTCCACACTGTTTCAATCTAAATAAATGCTTTGATTTGCTGAAACAGTCTAACCTGATTCTACAACTTACACTTCCCTGCATTTATTTTCATTACGTTCTGTAAGCTCTCCATCTTCAAGCATCTGATGAAGTGGGATTTTCTCCCACAAAAGCTCATGCAATAAATTAATGTATTACACTTTAAAAGTGTCACAACACTCCTTGTTTGTTTTGCTGAACTAGATCAATTCCCTTGGAACTCACCAACACAAACTGACAGCCTTCTAGAATTAATGACATTTAAAGGCTTTTATACCTGATCTGAATTTGCCCAAATTTATTAGTTGTTAGTAGGGATGGATCCAAGTAGTTTGAATGAAATAAAAACAACTTGAACCTTACCCCAGTGCTCAAACCTAGACCATTTTTTCAGGTGTGGAAAATAAAGAAATGTAGCTTTGCCCTATGCCTCCTATGCACTTCTACTTCCTGGCTGGCTGCAGAAGCATCAAAATACCAAAAATAACACTAATCTTGTAGCACTTCATTACCAGCTAAGTCTAAGACACATTGAAAACCTCAAGAGTGAACTTGTTCTAGAGATTTTTCAATCAGATTTTTTGATCAAAGAGATTGGAATGTGTTCAAATGAATGTTCAGACCTTTAGCGGTCTGTTTATCAATGATTAACAAGAACAACTCAACAGTAGAGCATGAAATTCAACTTTACTGAATTGGAACAATGACTGAAATGTGGTATGCTCCCTCTAGCAACCTCCAATGTCTGAAGCATCAGAAGTGGGCAAAAATATTCAGACAGAGATGCAAACCATGGGTTTTGTCCAATTGTAAAACTCAGTAGATGAGAGGAAAAGATCTCTCAGCTGATGCCCTGAAAATTGGTTTAATCCTCTTAGTACATCTTCATGGTCATATGTAGCCAGTATATTATGTACCAGAATGACTCATTATACTTTATAGCAGTGTTAAAAGGAAAGGTCTATGCACATTAAATAATCCACTTCATTCTTGCAGCTGCACATCATAAAAGTGAACTGTGCTGTGTGTCATTATCTGCTCCACGTTCAGTTTTTTTGTATAGAAAAAGTCAACATAAAATACACACAAAAACTGAGGGGACGGAGGAGAAACAGGAGGCAAGGAGAACAGATAGAAAATGCCTTAGGCAGCTATTATGGGGAAAGTAGGAAGTGTTCTTTAAATTCTTGCTATAATGAGCTGTTGTTGAGTTCATTTTGTTGATAGCTTTTGAATTATGTGATGCTATGTTACACTAAATGTGACCTTTACAGTATTTATTATTCGAGCTGCCTGGACATTCAGACTCTTTTCTCACAGGTGAGTAAGGTTGTAGGAGAAAGACAAGCTCCTGACAAGCAGTTACAAGCTATTAAAACTAAAAGTGATGCTTTATTTATAAATATAAAAATACATCTAATTTTATTCATAAAGCATTTCAACATTCCTCTGTCTTGGGAGAAATTGGCATTCTGATAGCTCTTTGCTACAGTGTTTGCCAAAATGTAAAGTGAAGGAAAAGAACAAACCTTGTTAGTACATAAGGCTGAATATTTTTTAAAGAATTAATGGAAACTTTGATTAACAGACTACACAGGGAACGTTCTATGCCAAGGACAGAAACCGATCCACCTCCACCCAAAAAGTAAACAGGACTGATTCCTATCCCCCTTATTATAGAAATGGGCACATATGGTTCATTCAAACAAAGAAGATATTTTTGCTGTCTGCTCTTTTTTCCAATTTACATTTTTCTCCCATACTAGTTGATATCATTGAGCAACATGTATGCTATTTTCTTTGCCAAATACTCTCTACACCTATATTTAAATGACACAGATTTCTTTCTCCTTGCCCAATTAAATCAGACATTTCAAGACAAGAAGCAGCTACATGGATGGCATCACTTTGGACTCCCACAATCTTATTTATTTCAAGTATTTTGCTTGATGTATTCCCCACCTTCCAATTAGGAGAGGCAATGGTGTCCTGAATGTCTGTCATTGAAGACTCTTCCCTATTAATAATATTTGTCAACAGGCTTTTAACTTCCTCAAGTTAATAGGAAAGAATGCAGGACATTGGGTAAAGGAAACTGGAACCATCAAGCTTTATCCTGTATGTTGTTTGGCACATTTGAAATCCACATTCAGATCTGAATTATGTGGCCTGATACCACTTCTGAGTGCTCACATGCAGGATTTTGATTCAGTTTGGTGTAAGGAGGTAACCCAGCTGCAAATCCAGACAGGGATTTGGTTTCCAAATAACTCCAAAATCTGAGGCTATGCCATATTAGAAAGCTTACAGTGGCACCACTGTACTGGAAGTTCTATGTACCCTATCTAAGTAGACAGGAGAGAGTTCTCCCATTGACTATTAATCCAACCCTAATGAACAGCATAGTTATGTTGGTAGGTGAAGCTCTGCTGCTAATACAGTGCTGTCCACACTAGTGCTCAGATCAGTGCAATCACTCCACAGGGTGACTTATTTCACCCATGAGTCAGATAAGCTACACCCTTACCAACAGAAGTGACGGTGTGGACATAAGGTACAACAGGCTGTGGTTCAGACTCTTCTCACCCCACCTCTAGTTGACTTCTAGTACAAACCCAGTCCTCCCTGCCCCACTCAGTCACCTTATCTTCACATGGTAAAAATATTTTATCACCCCATAATGACCCAAAGCTCTCTATCACTGTGGTTCTTCCCACTACTAGATAAGCTAAATAGATTCACCAGTTCACCAGTTAGATAAATTAAATAACACTGGGGATGTGGTTTTCTTGGTGGAAGTAAGAGGCTAGGGAATAATATTGATGGTGAGTGTTTAAATACAATACACCCTCTCATTGTCAGTGTCCACCATGGGTAAAAATTCAAAAGCTACCTCTCCCCTCAACTAAGAGAGATCATTGCTCTTTTACAAATCTCACAACAACAAACCATCCAGTTTCAGATGTATATTTTTGGTGGGGTGTAAAGGAGTTATGTGTGCAGTCTCCCATTGAACTGAGAACAAATTCTCACTTTTGCTCTCCATGGGGTATGTCTGCACTTACAAGTTAGTTCAAATTAAGGAAGCTTAATTCAAAATAACTTATTCCCTGGCAAGGAGACATTTTATTGTACCAAATTAAATGGTTCCTTAATTCAAAATAAGGAACCACTAATTTGAAATAATAAAAACTCCTTTTACTTCAAAATAATGGTTGCTTTGAAGTTATTAGTTCAAATTAAGCCATTCTAAGCCGCAGAATAGGGTAAATTCAAATTAATTTGCCTATTTTTTTGCCTGCCTTCCCTTAGTTTGAATTAGAGAGTCTAGTGAAGACTCTCTAGATTGAATTAATAAAGCCCACTTTATTTCAAATTAGAGAGTCTTCACTTGACTCTTAATTTGAATTAATAACTTCAAATTAATGCTAATTAGACATAAAAACTTTGATTTAAATTTGAAGTAGTTATTTTGAATTAACTACTTCAAATTAATTTTGTAAATGTAGACACAGCCCATGAAAATTGGGGTTTTTTTTTGGTTTTGTTTTTTTGTTTTTTGTTTCCAGAAAACAGGTCACAGTGGGATTATTCAGAAATGAAGCTGGAAGAAAATGGCCTTCAATTTATGGACAATGATCAGTCAAACTCAAGTCACTATTATATAGAAGTGCATTTGTTTCCACAAATATTCAAGTGAATAGTCTTGGCATTTTCTATTCTCCTGCCTATAACTGTTTTTCGTTTCCCACTTTGACATCGAGACAAGATGTCAGAGGTGAGGATGGTATCAATGCCTTTTCTAAAGGTCTCATTTGCTTTCTTGGTTCCTTTCATTCCAAGAATTTGTGTGTTTGTGTTCTCATTTCTGTGGCTAATACATATTCTCCATTTGTCAGTGACATGTCAGCCCCACAGCAGATTCAATTTCTCCTGGAGTTTACTGGCTGCTGCCTTGTCCTGTTACACATTCCTCACTCACACCTAACCTCACCATCAAACACAACTAATTAAGAGTTTAGGTTCTTAGCCCAGGATACTTACTTTGCTGGAACAATAAAAAGTCTATTGAAATTTTCACTCTGCCATAAAACATTATGTAGGTCCTGAAGCTTAATGTGGTCTCTCCCTTTCAAGTTCTCTCCTGATATCCTTTTCTTACTTCTTGGGACAGAGCTGGCACTGTGCTGTTCAGGACTAGGAGCTTTAATTTTGGGCTTTTAGAGAATTAATTTTACCAGCATTTTCCATTCATTTTCTCATAGAAAAAAGTGATTTTTTTTTAAAACTCCAGATTTCTTGTAGTAACCATGAGTCCATTCAGAAGATGATTGGTTTAGATGTGTACATTATAGGTAAATGCTCCAGAAGTTTAGCTGATATTTGTTTAACTATATTTACAAACTGTATCTGCTACCCAAGACTTTACTGTTTTCTGCCTTTGGCAAGGCAGATGTATTTTTCCCCCTTTTATATGGTTGTAGAACATGAATTACCATTACTGAGTTAAACACCAGATAAACACCAGTTAAACACTGTTGCTCTCTGCAGAGATTCCACTACTTAATATTCAATTCAAAGATAAGCAAAGGAGTTTAGAAAGAAAAACAGACAGAGCATGATTTTCCTCTAACCTGCTCAGACTCATGTTACAGCTAACCACCACTAAAATCAATGTAGTTTTCTTCTGATTCATACTAGTGTGAGAAGACAATCAGGCCCACACACTTTTTAAATTGGCTTTTTTCCTCCTGAAAAGTGCAGGCTAATGTGTCTTCAAAGACTACCCAAAGGACTAAAGAAATTGCCTTCATTAAGCAATCTAACTGTACTTAGGATGTTTCACAATTACTTTAGAGTGGTCTCTTAATACGGATATAAGTTCCAGAGGGGTAGCGGTTTTAGTCTGTATATGGCACAAACAACAAAAGCCCAGGCTCCTTAAAGACTAATTAATTTCTTCAGGCATAAGCTTTCGTGAGTTGTGCCTGATGAAGTGGGTGCAGCTCATGAAAATTTATGTTTGAAAACATTTTTTAGTCTTTAAGGTGCCAGAAGTCTTGTTTTTAATATGGGTAGTTTCTCCTACATGTTTCACAATATATTTTCATTCAATACTCCATTAACTGGTACTCTAGGTCAGTGGTTTCAAACTCAGGGTTGGGACTCAGTACTGGGTGACAGGACCTCAGGTACTGGGTTGCAGCATGTGCGGCTGCCCTCACCGAAAGACTGGAACGCATTGCTCAAAGATGTAATTATTGGGTTGTGAGCTTAAATGATTTTTTTCAGCTGGGTCCCAGGAAAAAAAGTTTGAAAATCACTGCTCTAGGGAAGGCTCTTGGAAGTATCTGAACGTTAGAAGCTTAACTAATTACTACCTCTTATATAACAAAAGTAGCAATAGAGATTCAGGCTGATGTAATGCAAATAAGTAATCACTAACACGGTCCACAGTATTAGTGTGGCTCTGATACTAATAGACATTATTAACTACACTCTGCAATGTGCCACTGAACCACTACTGACATGGCACAGTACTGCAGGCCTCCAATTTAGAACAGTTGAATTGATTCTCCCAGGTGCATGTTTGGTCTATTTTCCTACAGAGGGCTAGATCTCATTTTGGAGAGGTGACAATGAGGTATCTGGTGTTAAGAGCACAGTCAAGAACTAGTTTTGTACACTACTCCCTATCTCCCTCAGAAGTGATGTGAGTGCTTTCAATTTGATAAGAAAAGCTCCAAGTTCTTTGCAGTAAGGCTGCTATTTTAGTCCACTATTTTATTCTATTCTTACTTATACTGGCTATTTCTAAGACAGGTCACAAAAGTTAGGGCATCACCATAAAGTACAATCTGCCATAAAGAGCTTATTAAACAAGTTCAAGGTAACACCAGATGCTGCAACAGATGACAGTAACCTTGACAGCTGAGAAGTAGTTTCAGCAAAAGTTGTCAGCTGAGCTCCTTGCTGAAAGGAGAACATTCAGAATCTTCACCTGGACATAAATGACACAAAGCAAGTTTGAACAGCTTGAAAATGCTATGTCTGCATAAACCAGGGTCTCAAACACGCAGCCTGTGGGCTGCATGTGGCCCCTAAAGCTATTTCCTGTGGCTTGCAATGACACTTTCATTACTGATATTTGCAATATTGTTGTATGAAAAGGTTTCAGTGGTGCAGCCCTTGGGCTAATGTAGTAGTCCTCATGCAGCCCTTGTGGTGATTTGAGTTTGAGACCCCTGGTGTAAACCAAGGGAGCCAATGGCATAAACGAAGTCTTGGAATTAAACCTCTTCTCCATGCATGTAACCTACAAGCAAATTTCTATGTCAAGGATTTGTGACTCTCAGTGAATAGAGTGACATTTTTAAGTCTCACATGAGGCCCAAAGTTATAGGCATCTGGAAAGCTAAACCACCTCATAACAGGTGGTTTGAAACTTTTTGCTGTAAGATTTAAAGGGCCACTTTGCAAGAGCCCAGAGACTATTCCTAGGTCTGCTCCTTGACTTTGCTTACAGTTCACTGAACAACCATCTGAAAGAGAAGCAGAAGCCATTTTTCATAGAACTTCAATGGCGTTATTACAGCCAGGGGCTCAAAACTCTAATCTAATAAAAGCAATCAAAGTTATACATTCATTTATCACAATATGAAACATCTGAAGGATTGTGACACACATTAACACACAATGAACAGAAAATATCAGAGAGCAGACTATGAAATAAAGTCAAAGACAGAGAGACCTTATCTTGAAATATGTGTCACAGGGAAAACAAAATGACAACACTGAAAAACAACAGGTGAATGAAAACTGGCTCAAAAATCAGCAAGGAAGCTAAATATTCCCTGCAGTTAGAGGAATTTTCTTTCACAGTTATTCAACCTAATTCTATATCTTATATTCAGGCAAGAATTCTAATGAATTAAATAATTATATTTCAATTATGACCTACTCTGCAACCAGAAAATGGAGTGGCAGAATTCTATGTAATTAATAAACATAGTTAATAAATCATTGGACTATTTAGAATTATGAAATGCTTTCAGTGCAGCCTACAGGCTTACTAACGACAACTGTAAAATGAAGAGATTACCCCTCAAATGGACTAACTGATACTATTACTGATACCAGAAGGACTAGACTTCAGTAGGACTACTCTCGGAAGTAAACTTAATGACATACTTGAGGCTTTTGAAGGATGGGAGCCTCTGACTCATAGCTCATCTCATTGTCTTGTTCTGCCATAAAAACAAGGGCACTGACAAGTGAAGCAGCATGCATCATAGAGTTTGATCCTGCTCCCATTCAAACTACTAGAAAAAACATCATTGACTTCAGTGGTGGTGGGTCAGTCTCTTACCACTTTATTTTAAAAGTTGTGAGTCCCATTACCCCTATTTGGATGGAAGTTTATTAACTTGTGAAGCATACGCATGTGTGGGGAGGAGAAGCGAAAGACAAGAAACAGGTTGCTTTCCTACTTTAGTAGGACATCATCAGAAGTAGCAATAGTTAACTACTTAATTGCCTGTCTGATGGAGAAAAATAGTTGCTGAAGAAAAGGAAACACTAGGAATGCTACGATGGAAGCTATATTTTGTAAATACTGTACTCATTACTGTATGGTAGGAAAAGGTTGCTTCATCTCAATCTATTTTTAAAGGGGTAGTTTCTTACAGGAACCGTAAATAGGTCAAAAGGGAAATTTCTAAGACCAGCATGTAATGGTCATGCACAGCAAGCATCTGTATGACAAAATAACTTACAGAATAGAGGGTTTTTTTGTTGCTAAATGTCTTTCTTTTAGCAGGGGACAAAAGTCTGATATTAAACTATAATATGAATTTAACTTTACAAAAATTACCAGTAAGTGTTTTGAGGGGGATTTGAGCACAAAAAATATTTATCTAGAACCAATTGTGTTTTATTTCCTCTGTTATTAAAGTTAGCCAAACTACTTTTCTTCAAAATATATATTTTTAAAATATTGACTTCCTAGATGAAAAATCTCATGTGATCAATTTTTGGCTGAGCCAAAAAAAAAATGGTCAGCATAAGAAAAAGTGATGGATCACAAGCTATCTGTTTATATCAGAGGATGAAAAGATACTGTTGGGATGATTGTGGAAGACGTACTACAGGAGATTAGAGTTAACTTTGGAGACGTGCGGTGTCCAGGCTTATTTCCAGATTTTACTGTATCAAAGGAAAAACTGACTTACAAAACAGAACAAGGGACTACAATCAAGAACTTGCTGTACACTGAATATGCCATTCTGCTTGCAGCAGGTATAGATAAGAAATAAGTTTATTTTATTTTTTAAAATAGTATTTGAAGAATTAAAATTCAACATTTGCAAACAATTTTGAACCCTGGCACTTGAATCAATTGTAATGATCTAAAATAACACTGTGAACAAAATGTAATGGCAGCTTGATGGGCAGAAACTCACCTACTGAAATTAGCCATAGCTCCACTGACTTCAGTAAAATTATACTCATTTACTCAAGCTGAGCATCTGGCCCTGGATCTTTAAAATGTATGAGACTGATTGGTTTATGCATAATCATTTCAGAGAGCATTCTGTACCTAACTGCAATTGCTGAAGAAAGAAGCTGAATAGTGCTCACTGGTAGGTGTACTCGGGACGGGTATGTCTACACTGGAAGCTCTATTAAATCAACTTAACAAAGTCAACTTTAAAGTCTACCTTGTTAAGTTGACTTAGAGAGTCCACACTGGAAATTCCTGTTAACTGCCTGTGTCCACACTGGCAGGTGCTAGGTCAACCCTTGCTGGTGGGCAGGAACTTTGGGAGGGGGCCAAAAGGACACTTACATCAACTTAAGGTCTATTCCCCATCTACACTGGCTTAAGTTAACTTAATAAGGTCTACTTAAGTGTTAAGTCAACCTTTAAGGGGTGGTTTCATTAAGCTGACTTAAGGAAGTGCTTATGTCAAATTAATAAAAGCCCAGTGTAGCCACAGGGGTCTATAGGTCAACTTAAGCTTCCTTAAGTCAACATAAGGTTCCAATGTAGACATACCCAAGGAGATCTGTTTATAGGTATCATCAGTATCATATCATAGGGCTGGAAGGGACCTCATGAGATCATGGAGTCCAACCCCCTGGGAATTGAACCCAGGACTTTCTGCATGTTAAGCAGAGGTGTTAGCCACTACACTATTTGCAGGGTGAATCATGAGTCTCTGGCTTGGTTACCATATGTTGACTGGAAAGCTTTTTCAAGTTCTAATTTGAATTTAAACCTAATCTCCTGCACTGTATTCCAGTCATCCTGAAAAGACACTTAGATAATAATATCAAAATGTATGTTGCTTTAGCACATACATAACTATGTTCACTGCCTTCAGAGAATTTACAGTCTGAATAATTCAGGGTACAGGATGAAGGTTTAGGTAAGTGGGAAGATGAAGGGATTGTTGAAGGGGATGAAGAAACACTTGAAAATGGAATATAAGAAGGTATTTGTAGATGGGGAAAGGTGTTTGGCAGATGACGACAAGGTGAATATTGCACGAGCAGAGTAGTTGGGATCTTGAGAGAAGGCCTGAACCAGACAGGGAAGAAAACGAGTGATAAAGTGAAAGTGCTGGACACAAAAAGGGTATAACAGCAGGGAAAAAGACAAGGGTCCAATTGTGATCTGATTTGCATAGCTGCTCCAGGAAATAAGGGGATGTAAAGTGCTATTTTATTTTCTCATGTGTGCTAACCAATGTCATGGGTAGCTGCATAGCAGTGAGAGCAGCCTCTGAAGAGATGCTATATCCTGCCTTACCCCTGCATGAGGGTAAAAAGAGGTGGAGCTTTGACTCCACACACCCCTGAAGAAGCCAATATAGCTGGACCAAGGGAATGTATGCTCGTCATAGCATGGGCCATTCCTGCACAAACAATTGTGACCAGATTTTGGCATCATGGGGTGAGCCTGGCCTTGATTCCCTCAAGAGGCTATAGGCAAGACCAAGCTAGCCTTCAGGTGTTAAACAGCACTCCTTTCACAGGGTCTCCTTGATAGTAGTTCTCAACCTTTTGCAGGTCATGACACACTTGGTGGCATATTGCGACCCTACAGGACACACCATTCTCCCCCACCCCACAGGCCAAATCCAGCCATCTCCCCACTTATCACTGTGAGTCCCAATACAGTGGTTGAGAACCGTTGTGAGAAAAGACCAACCCAAAGCATAATCCCTTTTCTCAGCTACCCCACTGCAAAATCTGGCATGTGTGAGTTAATCAGTTTTATGTATTGGTACATCAGTCATGGATCACTCCCGCACTGAATTCTATAATCGGAATGAAGGTCTTTCCCATGGTGTTCTGCCAGCTATTACTCTTATCTCAATAGCTCATCACTCTTTATGGTTTAGACCTCTAATAGCTATCTGGGAGGTCCTTCTCCAAGTTCCTTCTCCTATTCCCTTCTAGGCGAACACTTTCTCCATGAGCCCCTGGTCCCTGGGAGGCCTACTCTAACAGAATGTGGGTGACCTTTTTATTAAGTCTAGGTGTTTGTTTACCAATTAATCATTAAGCAACACCTGAGACAATCAGTTACTCCCAGGTGGGCCTTCAGAAGGCAGTTCTAGGCAGTCTGAGTCCTGACTTCCTCATGAGGGCCAGGTGCCCTGTACCAAAATTGCACCAGAAATACTTCTCCCCTGGAGCAAAGTTAAAAATTGGAAGGTAGACTATACTTGCACTTCTTTAGTGTCTGAGACTTAGAAAGACTCACCTCACCACCCCAAAATCTACAGGCACTAGTGTATTGTGACTATTGTTATATAGTTTTGCTTTTCATTGTGAGAAGAAATTCTCAAAGAAGAAAACTTACATGAAAGTGAAAGAAAAGAATGTGGATGAATCCAGCAGGAAATAAGTGAGGCAACGCACGCTCATCCAGACAGTATTGAATGAACTGTATTAATATGCTGCACAATGACTTGTGGTTGAAAAGAACCTCTAGGAAAATTGTAACTTCTTTATAAAAACATACACTGAAGAAGCAGCTTGCTACCTTCTACCTGGAGCTAAAATATTTTATTATTAAAAAAACAAAACAAAACAATAGAATAATTTTGGTAATTGAGAACATTTGACAGTTCTTTAGGACCTTTGTGAGCACAAACCCAAATTATATTACGATATTTCTTCTGTAGCTCTTGCAAGGTTAAGCCAAATTTTCTACTAAAAAAAATTCAAAAGACAGTTTAGTCATTGCACACTTTATTCTTTACAAAACACAAACAAGAGAAGTAACCAGACACTACTCATTGATTCTAGAAATCCTCCTCGCCAAGACTCCTATGTATCATTCTGGGGAGGTGTTACAAAGAACAGCAAAGCATTTGAAAAGATAATCTAGAATTGCAGCTCTGCAGTGGCTTGCATAACACAAATGCAACATTTCTCAGAAGTAAAAACTACCTGAGAGCATTAAAAATCCCATTGTACTTTGAAGAAAAGAGTGTAAGCACAGTGAGAGTGCTGGACAAAGTTTAATTCTGGTCATTATATGCTGGCTATTGATATCCCCACTGAAGTTTTTATGAGAGATATTGTTTATCTGTATGGGTATGTCTACACAGCACTTTTATTTTGAAATAACACTGGTTATTTTGAAATAAAAGATATTTGGTCCACATGACGTTTTCTTATTTCGAAAGGACAGACCTCGTCCTTTTGAAATAAGAACTGCTGTTTCGAAACAGGTTAAACCTCAATTGTTTCAAAATGGCTGTTTTTTCGAAATGGTTATTTCGAAATAAGGCTGTTTGGACATGTTGTTCTGAAACAACACCATTGTTTTGAAACAACTGTTTTGAAACATGTCCAAATGGCTTTATTTCGAAATAACCATTTTGAAATAACAGCCGTTTCAATAGCATGCTTTCCCTTAATTCGAATTAACATTTTGTTAATTCGAATTAAGTTATTTCAAAATAAGGACTTTATTTCAAAATAACTCATTTTGAAATCCTTATTTCGAAATAACGATGTGTGTGTAGACATAGCCAATAGGTTTTATTTATGTATCTCACATCCTTCCATGTGAGCAACATGTACCTGCTCTCAGTAGGTGGTTATCATGATGGAAACAAGTTCTTCCTACAAGTATAATCTTCATCTTGCACTGAATAAGTTTCAACTAATCCTTCAATTAGGTTCTAATTTCAGCCTCACACTGGGAGAGCTACATATTGCTGTCTGTATGAGCAGGAAGGAATAACTAGAGTTGATAATGCTCTGCACATGGTTATTTCTTCATTTCCTTTCCTTAACTGGTCCTGTTGTGTTCTGCGTAAAGACTGCTGCTTCTGGCTTGCCTTGCAGAGAGGAGTTTGAATCTTCTGTTGAGTTCTTTAGAATCTTTGATGGAAGGGATCACATCAGTTCCATATAATAAATGGCATTTAATTAGCATCAGGTATATGTAGCTGTTCACTGCAACAAAGTCATAGGTAAAGAAACCAAGATAATAACTTGGACCATTTTCATAAGATATTCAGGGCTTTGTGAATGTTCATGGCCCTCAAGATATATGTATCCTTACTTTGCCTAGAGATTTCTTCTTGCTGGGTACAGCAGATGGAGTAAACATTTGACTAGTTGTGTGAGGAGTCAGTTAAGTTCTGATCAGATGCCCAGACATTGCTATATGAAAACCAGATGCTTTAGAGAAAGGTGCAAGAAACCCAGTAATAAATTATTATGACATAGTCTGGGGAGGTGTTTCAAACCCCCATTAGTGAGTGTTTAACTTATGCACTGAAGCATGAGGGTTTATACCCGTTTAAATTTTTATACTTTATGTAACTGTGGGTGTCCTCATCCATATAAATATGTAATCTCTTTTTTTAATCCTCTTGGGTGCATGACTATACTAATTCATAGAAATGTAGTTCCACAGGCTAATTATGCGTTGGGTCGAAAAAACTGTTTCCTTTTATTGCTTTTAAACTTGGTTTAGTTGAATTTCACTGAAGGTTACCTTGAATTCTTCTATATGTTGAAATACTGGAAAGATTTAAGTTTCTTTAGTTTGGAAGTTTCTCCTGGCTTCTTCTCCACCCCTCTCATCTCTAGACTACTATTTCTACTGTACCTGTTAGATGAGGCAGATGAGGGTATACCACTGATTTATACAACAGTACTTTAAGACATATAAAGAGAATCAGTGAAAATATTGAATGTTTGTTTTTCTGATCACCACTACCCAAAGAGAAGACATTGTCCTTTAGCTTGTAGACACAGCTAGTTGGAAATGTCAAGTTTTTTATGTGGTTTTTCTTCAGACTTAAGTTGTTTAGACAAATAATATCAATAACCGGTAAAACAACACAAAAACACCCAACGATTGTCACTTTTCCCATCCCCCCCCCAATTCTGACCAGTTTTTAGTTAGTAATTCACACTGTGACTCCTTAATTGGGATCAAGACTGAGAAAGACCCTTTGTGGCACTGTTTGCAGCCCAAGATGTTCTCTTCAGTCTGTAAGCTACAGCAGTGATTCCCATCCTTTTTACTGAAGCCATCCAAACCACACTGAGACTCACCCAAGGTCCAAATTCATTGGAGGGAGAAGGTGGAAAATAGGCCAGTATCCATCTTCTCCTCAGCTTGCTGAAGGGACACCAGCTACCCACAGCAGTCACCCACCCTACCATCTAATCCTGGCCCAGGGTGAAGAGGAAACTCCAGAATGGAAGAAGGATTTGGAAAGCGAACACTCTCCTCTGTGACACACACCAGTGCCTCATGTTCCACAGTGCTGGGCCTGGCTCCCTGCTCCAGACACTGAGATCTGGAGCACAGGTGAAATCTGAGTTGCACTGCAACCCATAGTTTGGGATTGCAACATCCAGAGTGGGGAGCCAGGCCCAGCTCTATGGGAGAGGAGTTGCTGCTACAGGGTGAGTTTTGGGCAGGCTTTCTTTTCAACACTCCTCTCCTCCCAGGCCTGCCCCCTGCACAGGCCCTACAACTCAGCTACAACTCTCCTGCTACTGACTGCTGGATGGAGACCCACTATTTGAGAAACACTGAACTAGAGAGCTACAGTTCCTCTGTGTGCCGAGCATCCTGAACAAAAGGTCCTCTCTGTTCACTACAAAGAAGCTATTTCATGTCTATCACAAACGCCTTTACAATGTTATCCACAATGGTACCTAGGTCATTTTCTAGAATGGGTACAATTCAAACTATTCATTCCAAGCTTCACTACCTTGCTGTGTCATTAATAAATGCCACCTGCCACGCTGGTGCCTACTTGTCTCACTTTGTTCTGTCTCTCTGAACTCTCTTTATCTTTAGGTCTGATCACTCAAATATTTAGCAACATTTGCAGCCTTGCTCTTCATTCCTTTCTCTAAATCATGAGATAATTTATTAAATCCTGGTCTTAGTACTGAAGGCTATGGTATCCCAGTATGCAATACGGAAAAATGTTAATACTGGGCATTTATTCCTTCTTTTCTCTATTAGTTAATTTCTAATCCATGACAGTACTTTACCTTTTGCCCAATGCCCATCTTGGTGCTCGCATTCTCACTATGCAAGGAAATACACTGGGACTGATACACCGCTGATTCTGCCTGGCCCTGAAATCATCAGCAGATTGACCATTACAGAAGAACAATCTACTCAATCAACTGGACATTATACAAATTGACTGTGTGGCTAGGGTTGGAGCTACAGGGACCTGCTGGGAGTAAAAAAATAACAAGGAGTTGTGTGGCACTTTAAGACTAACGAATTTACAACTCCTTGTTGTTTTTTTACTGGACTAGACTAACACGGCTATCCCTTTTGAAATTGGGAGTAAAAAAACACTCAACATGTATTCTAAGAAGAAATGTTTAATGATGATGAGTTTCCTGTGACTCAAAGTTCACTCCAAAATTTAAAACCTCTCAAAGAAACAAGACTCTTGAGTCAACGCCTTCCTCTTCAGCTGGCAAGAACCACCAAAGAAAACCTTGTAATCTCCAAACATCCTGCTCAACAGCCTTATTCAAAACACATGTCATCTCTGCTTTCCCAAAATTTCCACAGCACAACTGCACACACATTGTTGTACAAATAGTAATTGTTCCTCAGATTACAATTGTTGCAAAAGCATAAAATAAAGGGAGGGAAAGAGAAAAATCAATAACACAAAGATTTTAACAGAATTTAAATGACTATTCCTTCCTAAGTTTTACCCTATTGCCAACCTGAGTGGCTTATTACAGAATTCCATGTTGAGACCCTGCAGAAATCAGAATGGACTAGCTGCAGAACATATAAGTCCAACAAGCCACAGAACAAGAGATATTCACTTCTTGTATCACTCAAGACTTTTGCAACTTAGAATAGAAATAATCATGCTGAAACTAGTTGAAGGATTCACTCTAAAGTTTAAATAAACTAATTCTTCTCTACTAATGTTTTCTTATAATACTTAATAGATCACAGAGTTGATTACTTATTCTAGTTCTCCTGTATCAACATATAGTAAAAATAAATAAATAGTCTCAGACTTTTCATTGTTTCTAAGACTAAATCCACAAGGGACAGCTTTTTAATAATCATCTTGTACATGTGTTTTGAACCAGCTCCTGTCATTCACAGTACTCAAAACTGCTATCATTCTCCTCTTTCCTAAGAAGGCAACACAATTTCCTTAGCCTAATGCGAGCTGACCTACAGCTTGATAAATGTACTAGAAATAAAAGTAAAAAGCTTTCACCTGGAAAAGATCCTGGAGAGAGCCCAGTGCCAGCTTTCATGGCATTTTCAACTCAGTCTCTAAGCAGGCACAATGTCAGACTTTGAAGCCTGGCAAGCCAGACCTTAGAGAGTTCATTTCAGTTTGTCAGGCAAGAATATGGCAAGCAGGTGCAGGTGGGGATTTTCACCTAGGCCTTTGTTTTAGTCCTTATGTAGAACATTGAAGAACTTGTTCTTTTCCGATTAAACACGCAAACACAGAAACCTCCATGACTAGCATCCTTGCTTTGCAGGTGAAAGAAAAGGCTAAAGACTGAATAGCTTCTCCTCTTATTTTGTCCACCCTTCAGGGTGGTTTCTCTAGTTCTAGGTTGAGGAACCAATGGCTATACATTTCCAGGACTGTATACTCCAACACTGAGAGCTAGAGGTGCGACTGAATAAGTGAGTTTGAAGAAAAGCACCATGGTAAACTTTTATATTGTTAAAGGAATCCCCTTAACAGAGATCTAGAGATTTTCTTATGTAAAAAGATAGTCAAGACATTTTAGCCAGGACGTATTTAGGGTCCCCAAAATCAACAGCATTCTGCAGCTTCTAGCTTCACAAGCCTCAAAGCAGATGTGCCACTGGCCCAGGAAAAGATCCGGGGCTCAGCATGCTGAGACTCAGGGCTCAAGCCCTGTAAGCCCAGCACCAGTGATGCTTCTGCCTCAAAGGATCACTGAACTGACCACTGCCCCAGCATTTCTCCACAAGAAGAGAGTGTGCCCAGTTTGGCCACCTTTTTCTTTAAGCTCAAAAAACCACATGCCCAATTCCCATGAGGAGTTTGAAAACATAATCGGCATGAAAATATAGCAGCGTAGGGGACTGTGTGTTTAACGCTGAGCTGACCCAGGTCATGTTGAACTGCTTCAGGTCAGTTTGACCTAACCTAACATTTGTTGTTGTTGTTGTTGTTTTGAAATATTTCCATCAAAAATACTGAAAGGAATAGTTTTGTAATTTCCAAATGATTTAAAATTTCATGATGTGAAAAATATAGATATGTCAACTGTTCACAGGTAGGACAAGTGGTAATCCTCTTAATTTGCAGCTATAGAGATTGAGGTTAAATATTAGCAAGGAGTGTTGTGAGTGGGGTGAAGAATAATTAAGCACTACAATAGGTTTTCAACAGAGGTTGTGGAAGACTATCACTGGAGATTTTTAAGAATAGCTTACCAAAACATCTGTCAGCAATGATCTAAGTATACTTAGTCCTTTCTCAGCACAGGGAACCTCTTGATGTCACTTCCAGCTCTACATTTTTATGATTCTATACATTCTGCCACCATTTATTGGAGTTAATGTTGCAGAAATAATTAGTCATTGTAATTAAAGCTGAAATTTCTTCAGATTGCATCATCAATAAAACTGCTTGTTAGACTAAAGGGAAAGTGTAATCAATGGTTTCCTTTGGGAAGAATTTACATTTCATGCATGCTGGAATATTGTGAATTCAGAACAAGACAGGAACTGAATATGATATTAAAAAACCCCAAACAATTTCTTGCTGCTGTCAATTTCCAATATAACAGTTAACACATCTGAAGAGGCGGGTTGGAACTCATGGAAGTTTATTCCGGAAGAAATTTGTTAGTCTTTAAGATGCCACAGGACTCTTGTTGTTTTTTTTCTATAATAGTTGAGGCAGCTAACCTTAATGGGATTCCATCAAAGACCAAGCAATTTTCATCTAAGGTATCAGATACTCCACAAAGCAAATTATTTTTCCAGAATCATTCACAGTGCCTTTTTGTTTTATTTGGTTTTGTTTTCCACTAGTTTGATAGTTCTGAGCTTACATGTAGTTTGACTGAGGCTCAGCATCGCAGGTAAGAGTAACATAACCTTGTGACATCTAGAGCTACACACTGTCAGGCTACGTCTACATGGCACTTTTATTTCGAAATAACACTTGTTATTTCAAAATAAAAGAAATTAGGTCTACACGACGTTCTCTGATTTCGAAAGGACGGACCCCATCCTTTCGAAATACAAATCGTTTCGAAAAACTAAAACCTGCCCCCCCTCGAAACGGCTGTTATTTCGAAAGGGATATTTCAAAATAACACCATTAGACCTGTTGTTTTGAAACAACTGTTCGAAACAGGAGTCCAATTGGCATTATTTTGAAATATCCCTTTCGAAATAACGGTCGTTTCGATTGCATGGTTTTCCTTATTTCGAAATGAGCCCTTTCGAAATAAGGGTTTTATTTTGAAATAAGCCATTTCGAAAGGACTGATTTCAAAATAAAACTGTGTGTGTAGACATACTGAGTAGTGATAGCAAATCAGAAATCGGGTGTATATTTGAGAACTGATTCTGTCCCCATAGAAGTAAGTGCTAAGCTCCCACCAACTTGAAATGTTCAAGCTCTGGCTCCTGATAGGAAGAAGAGAGAATCTGAGTTCTGATAAAAATGCCACTTAACACACAACTATTCACATTAATATTTCAGTTAACTCAAAATTATAAGATAACTAGCAATCTTGTGCTGTTTCAGAGGGCACAATTAAAATCTTTATGATTTTGTCTTGAAGAGTAATTTATTTAACTTCAGTTCTCATATTTCTACCTATAGGGCATCAAGGTAGCTTTATATATTTGCAAATGCA
The DNA here is from genome assembly GCA_007922195.1 of Podocnemis expansa. NCBI lineage: Eukaryota > Metazoa > Chordata > Testudines > Podocnemididae > Podocnemis > Podocnemis expansa. The sequence continues at coordinate 2,892,900 of ML682021.1, read as the reverse complement.
AAGTATTAAAGATTTCAATGGCAATCACTGTCCATAGCTCTTTAAGTGTATAAATTCTACAACCACTCTTCCACCGAGACTCATGATACCTGAAAGTCCAAAGAGTTGTGGGCTTTTTGGCAAAGATAACATTTAAGCTTGCAAAATAAATTTTCTAAATTGCCATTTTAATATACACAAATTTAAATAAAAAGATGAACACAAAAACAATCCTTCTCATATTACTGCTAGTTGATAACACCTACACCTTATATTTGCAAAGATGTGAAATTACAATATGTTTCTTGAATAACTTGAAATGTAAGTGTTAAAATACAAAGATAGGAATTTATCGAATTAGACATTCAGTATATATGTCATAGGTCCTTTGTCTTTACATAGAGACAGGAGGAAGGTCACCAAAACTCAAATCACTTTATGTTAAAGGTATTGTGAACTCAGCCTGTGATCAGTAGAGCACACAGACAGAATGAATATCCAACTTAAATAGTAATACTAAAACTTTTGCTTGTGTTTGATTCTCTCTCCTAGAACTTCTCTCTTCTGACAGGTTACTCTCACACAGACCCACTTCATCCCTGGATATCCAGGGCAGAGTTAATTGGATGCACCTGGCAGTATGACTCAACAGCAGTCATTTCCCTGAATTGAATTCTTAATACAGAATTTTAGCATTTGAACATTAAAAACTCAACAGAAGAGTCCTGCACCCTATAGAAGTTTGTAGAGTCTGCCAACCTTTTGCAGTTATCTGTGAAAACTCAGAACACTAAAAGAGGAAAATAATTATGTCTACTAAGTAATTATAAATATAGCATTGTGCTCACAATTTGTTCATTCCGAAGTATATTGCACATGAATTCAAGTTAAAAATTATATGCATATTTGGCAGTTGACCATATAAAACATGTCCATCTGGCCTAAAATGAAAAGATAAAATAATAATGAGCTAAGCTGCTGAACTCAAGCTAATGTATTTATTTTTATGATGCCCATTACCATAACATTCAAATACTTGACATACCTATTTTCATTTCTCTTCACAGCACCTCTGTGATGGTTGGTGCATGTTGAAAGGGAGTTACCAAGGAAGCTCCATGTTATGACTTAGGTACATGCAAGTAAAATACAGCCAGCATAAGACTTCTATACATACACTCAGGGCCGTCCCTAGGGTAGGGCAAGAGGGGCAGCCGCCCAGGCCACCACACTTTGGGGGGGCCCCATAGGGCTGCACTGCTGCCCCCCCCCATGCCAGGGACTAGGCAAGCTGGCGAAAAGTGGCAGCCCAGTTTACAGAGCCAGGAGTGGCTTAGGGTGAGAGTTGCTTAAGGCAGTAGATAAGCATTGCAACAAAGGTGAGTCATTAGAACTTACAATGAGGTTCTAATTATTGTTCAAATAACATCTATGCCTCCTCTCTGAGTCAGTATCTCTTTGGGCTTCTCTCATTCGTATGAAAATGACTGAGGTCACTAGCAAGCAACCTTTGTGTTTTTTTAATCAACAGACCCAATGAAGAAAAGAAAAAACTGTGAACACTTATTCCACCATTTCTGGGATTGCAGTTATTTTTGCAAATCAGGACTTGCCTCTTTTTTCAGTGGGTTGAGAATTCCCTTGCTTGCAACAAAAGTTATAAATTGTAAATTTTAATAAAAACTCTTTCCAGAGATTTTTTTTTGACTAATAATTAAAAAGAGAAGAGAGAAGCAAACTGTTCTAGTTGGAGCCTGTGTTACAAAGTATGGTATTTTTTTCTACAATTAGAAAGCCTAAGTAATAGAACAGAATCCAACTCAGGGATGGATCTACTGGAAGAAGTTATAACAAGGTCCTAATCTGAAGGGGGAGAAGTGGCTAGCCCCATTGTGTTGCTGCCTTATGCATACCGCCAGGGGTCACCAGGCCAAGCAGAGAGGGCTAGCATCCCTTCAATCACAATATTGTGGACAATTGTGCATTCATGGAAACTCATGCAGACTCAGGGAGCAGATGAAGTGCAGAGGTGAAAGTGGAACCCAGAGGGGCTGCTTCAGTTCCTGGGACTGGGCAGTGGAGAAGGGACCAGGACCTGGAGGGACTTGGACAGGCTCAGCAGCAGACAAGATCTTCCAGGACTTTTCTTTCCAGCCTGGCATTGATGCCCTTCTCCTTCCCCTGTCTCAGCACTTCCATCTCATTTCTCCACCTAGTCACTCCCACCCCCACCCCCATTTGCAAGGAGCTCTCATATACACACTACAGGCTACTACATGCAATTTTAGAGACTTTACATACTTGCTGATTTGAGACAGGAGTATGGCATGTGGGATTACCCTCTGCATGTTCCATGTAGGTGATCGCAAATTAAGATGTATAGGTTTCAGAGATGCAACAGAAGCCTCAAGACACAGGATGAAAGCCATTTTCACCGCCCCCCCCACTGCCATGGTCATTGTTCAATTTTCTGGCAGTGGCTGCTTTTTTTCAGTGGAGCGTCACCACACATCAGAGGAGTCCGGAGCTAGGTCCCAAGGAAAAAGGTTTGACCACCACTGGCTTAAGGGCAGCTGAGAAACCAAACCCTGCACTCCTGTTCCATCACTTTTGGTCAGCTCACCCGGTCCCTGGCATGGGACAGCCAGTGCAAGTGTCTGCCCCTCCCCTGGGCTGGCTGGCCATGCCCCCCAGTGCCCAGGGGGAGGTGAGTGGGGGTCCTGCAGAGGGCAATTCCCCCAGGGCCCCGCACCCCCTTAGGGATGGCCTTGCACACTTCTGCCCTGCTCTGCACGCCATCTGCCCCCCATTACCTCATTCACAGTATGGACTTCTCAACTTTTTATGTATGTTCCAGCACCCAAATTAATTGCTTCCCTTTCAGAGAGCAACCATGTCAGTGAAAGAAGTAGTATGAAGATATTTGAGATATTTTTTAAGCTTGCATTAGTTACCTTAAAAGAAAGAAAGGAAGAAAGACCTTAGATCTCCTAACCAAGGCTTATTTCACCAACGTGAAAATCAAGTTAAATAAGCAATTTTTTTTCAGACATTCCTTATTAGTAAAGGCAGGGAATGTGTGTAAAAGAATTTAAAATCCCTTAACTGGGTCTCTCGGGGGAGGGGGGGAAATCAGCCATGGAGATAATGTTCACTGAGGAAAGATGTCAGTCACTACTATCATAGAAGGGGAGAAGGAAAAATGAGGAAAGGTTGAAGAAATTTTGTAAAGAGAGAAAGAATAAGTGAGGCTTGAAGGGAAGCTAAATGACAGATGCCATAAATAAAGATTTTGGTGTCCCAAAATGTGGTTTAGTTCAGACTTAAAACAAGTATTAAAAATATCAGAATTCTTCATGAAAATGGAGTGCCAGCTGCAGGGCAGTGCTGAAGGATATGAAGGTGAGCAGATCCACAGGTCCTTGGGATGCAGCTCTTCCACATCACCCTATCTTGAAAGGATGTATCAACAGATGAGCGAAACAGTTTCTTAGAATCACTACAAAAATCATCCCCAAAGAACAATCCTGTGAGTTTCTGCCTGGCTAGATTCTGGTTCTCCTGTTGCAGGGGTCAGCAAACCAAAAGAGCAGAAAAGCAATTTCCTGCCACCCTGCCACCACAACCGCATGAGACCGAGCCAAACCAGCAGCTGTGCTGCAGCCCCTAGCACTGGTGGGGGGGTGAGTGGGTGGCACGCACTTCCTCCATCCCTCCTTCTGCTGGCAGGGCAGAGCAGCACTTCCCCGCCTGTCCCCAGCCAGCCGTCTCTCCTGAGAGCCGCTTCAACCTGGCCACCCCAGGGCCGAATGGGCCCAATTCAGGGCCTGGGGATGAGGTGGCCTCTGTTCAGGCCTGGAGTGGCCAGGTTGAAGTGGCCTGAACTCTGCAAAGTGGCCATTCCAAGGCCTGGTCTCTGCAAGCTGCACCTCCTCCGCTCTTCAGCGGGACAGCCAGCTGGAGGTAGGCAGGGCAGCACTGCTCTGCCCTGCCAGAGGAGGGACAGATGGAGGAAGCACACACTGCCCATACACACTCCACCAGTGCTAGGGGCTGCGGCACAGCCGCTGGGCTGCATCCGGCTCATGTGGTTGTGGTGGGACAGTGGGGGTAACCCTGGCACCCCTGATTTGGCCATGATGCTGGGGCCAGCCAGGAGTCCCCAGAGCACACCTGGCTTCCTGGAGGAGATTGCCAGAGAGCCAGAAGGGGACGGTCAGGGAGCCACTGGTGGCTCACTGAGCCGGCATTGCTGATCTCTGTCCTATTCCATCCATTCACAGAGCATACAAGCATCAGAGACAAGAATTACTGCTATTAAGAGCAGCAAAGACTTATAATTTTGGATTACTGAAACTCCTGACAGGACTGCTTTCTTTTCAGTTTGCTTCACATGGACATGGGTTGTGTTATTTCCCTCCAAACAGTAAATACAAAGGGAGAAAAAAAGATCAAAAAAAAAAATAATCAGTGAGTGCACCTGGTCTAATCAAATAGATAATCTTGTGGCTCCACACTTGCTTCTGCTCCCACTCCGGAGAGCTGACACTGGAGGTGAAAGCCCCATACACCACCCAGTTCGCCTTTTCCAGAATAGGGGCAGCAGAGGGCTGGGGAAAAGACACCCCATGGCCTTAAGATACTTACAGCAACTTGCTGACAGTCCTTTCAAACAGGTTGGCTTGGTTTAGTGTTTCATGAATGGTTTCTATGGGACAACTAGCATGGCTGGAAGACACATCAGTTTGCAGTGATATCATATGATTGATAAGGTATCAGGAGAAAGGACAGAAAAGGGCAGGTGAGGTTTTTACAGGAGAAAAGGAGCAAAACCACTAGCAAGATATGTATGTACCTAACACACCTCATACATTTGCTTCCTGTAGTGTTAGTGGTTCTCTTGCTTTTCTCTACTTAGATAGTAAGTATTTCAGGGTACAGAATGTGGCCTGAATACTTCTCAGGGCATTTGGCATTATTGCAACAAAAATAGTCAATAAAATACTTATATATTTTAAATAAGCTTCTAAATAGCCATTAAACTAACAGTTCAGTGCTTAAGTGTTGGGTATAATAGCGTCATCTAAAACGCAACTTCCTGAGCCAAGTAACAGTTACACATGCTTAAGAAAAAGAGAAAGGCATTTTGCTCACCAGTTTCTTGGAAACCAGATCTCCCTGACATAAGGGCCTTTAATGTTTACTGAAATCATGAACCAGGCCTATGAAATAAGCACCAAAGTAAACTTAAGAGAAGGCAATCACTCAAAGGCCTGAACTGTAGAGGACACAAATGAAGAGGGGTCTGTTGTTCCGCTGGACACTGTTCATCAGATACAACAATCCTGTCAACCAAGAACTATTCCAGATCACACTTTGAACCCAATCAAAAATGCTCTAAGATGATACTGGACACCAAAGGCATGTTCAAATAAAATGTAAAGAGATAATACCCACCACTTTCTTCCTCTACTATGTAAGAAACAGATCTCAAACTCTTGAGGGAAGTTTTCCAAATTACTTTCACCTTTCCTGACAGTTTTTCCAATTTCTCTGCTTAGAATGAAGGCTAGTTGCCTGAAACTCCAGGTATTCATCTTTTATCTACAAGATAGTCCTGTTACTATATATGCATAGAGATGACTGAACTCTCCTCTAAAACTCCTTGTCACTTTATGGTGCAAGGTGATACATAAATGTCTGCTTTAGCATCCTGGGGTAAGCCATCAGTGACAAATTTTTAACTGATTCTTAATGCTGTTTGCTCTCTCTCTCTCCACATATTTACATGTATCCATATGTATTTGTCCATGAAATTGTGTAGCTGTCCCTGAAACGCTGATTTACTGATAAACCAATGATGCAATATGTGCCCATACTGCAAATATAGTATTAAAAAAGGGATTTCTTAATAATAAATGGTACTATTGACTACTATTTTGATTACCAATTGTTTTATTTACATTGTTAATAAACCATTATGTCCTACAGTTAAGAGCTTTTGGACTTCCTTTTTTTTCCTTAAAGAAGAAGCAATTTGAATTCTCCGACTGCAACCCAACTTTCAGGTATTTAATTCAGTTTTTCTACAATTACTCATAAAAATATGCTGAAATATTACATTTGCAAAGGTAAACACTAAAAACATAGAAAATGATAGAAAAAAGGTTGCTTGTGCAACATTAATTGTCCTCCTTTTGCACGTGCATGAGATACAGGCTTTAATGATAATGTGCTATTTATTTCAAAGAACCTCTGCCCAATTCAATAAACAGGATGGACTCTGATCACTGAATGAACAGCTAATCAATAGCTTTTCTCCTCATTGTTCAGTGTGTGGCACTGTGCTTTATTTACTGTACATTATTCAAACCCTGCTCCAAAGAGAATTTTAAATTTTTTCATGGGTTTTTTTATGGCACCTTTCACTACAGTATCTGAGTTCTTTCACAAATGAATTTATTTTCACAACCCCTCTGTCAGGGGAGGGGATGGTATTATCCCCATTTTACAGATGGAGGGCTGCAGCACAGAAAAAGTAAGGTCAAAAGTACCCACCATTTTGGGTATCCAATTTGAGATACTTAGATACTAATTCTTCATAAGGCTTGGTATTATACAGAACTTAAAATGTGTAAAGCACAGCCCCCTTTGACTTCAGTTGTAGCTAGGAGTGCACAGTACTTCTGCAAGGCAGACTCTGATTGTACATCCAGAAAATGAGGAACACACAAGTGAAGTCTGATTTCAGTGATTTACCCAGCATCACATAGGAACATACATGGATAAAATCCAGTTCTATATGACAGCCTACAACTGCCTTAAACATGAGACCCTGCTTTCTTTTCCTACAATACACAGCTTCATTCATTACATGCATACCAGCTCCTGTAACAAAAGAGGCAAAGGTCTTACAAAAAACAGCCTCTTTTACTACACAACCCAAACTCCTATCCAGAGCATATCTGCACATATGTATACCACCTGAGCTAATGAGTAATTGCTAGCAGTAGTATGTTGGCATTCTCCGTGTGGGCAGTCATTAGGGGGAAATAAGAGATACAGATTTCCTCATCTTCAAGCATCTGATGAAGTGGGATTCTCTCCCACAAAAGCTCATGTGATAAAAAAAATTGTTTAGCCTTTAAAAGTACCACAGGACTCCTAGTTTATATTGCCAAAGGGTTTCATGGCTATGTGTTGCCAGCAAAGGAATGGTGATAGTGTGGAATCTTGGATTCTCTTCAAGGCTGTGAGGAGTGTGTACTATTGATGTTACAGACCTTTCCATTCGCCATGCCAAGCAGCTAGATCCCTTGGCTATGGCTACATCTAACTGTTTGGATTTGTTTAGTAAGTAAACCATGCTTTATTAATTTGAACTAACTTTTAGTTCAAACTAGCCATACTTTTTTATGGTTAGTTCGAACTAACTGCTAGTATGAACATATTTAGTTTGAACTAGCATGACTACATCATGCTAGTTAGAACTAAAGTTCAAAATAATTTCAAACTAAGCCATTAGTTCGAACTTACCACTCGAACTAACTAATTTCAACTAAGTTCTGCTTAGTTTGAACTAAAAAAATCTTTTAGTTCAACTAGGCAAGGCCTAGTGCACAAAGGGAGCAAATTAGTCTGGATAAAGTCTCCTTAATCTGGACGAATTTGCAAGTGTAGACACAGCTCTTGTATCTCAGGACTTTTAAGCTTGTCTCCTTCCTAGTGCCCCGTCCATTTGCCCCAAACGTCAGCTCTACCTCTCAGTCCTCATCATTCTCCATCCAGCCATTCTAGCTCCTCACTCCAGTCCTGCCACCACTATTCCCACCCCCCCACCCAGGGGGTAAATTATAAATTGGCAGGCCCTGGAACACTCCTAATTGGGTTGGCCGCCCTTCCCACATGGGTGGGCCCCCTTCCTGCACCCCAGCTACTGCCCCCAAAATGCCAGCCCCCACCCACCTCCCCTGCACCCCACCCACCTACCCCACATCCCAGCTCCTGCCCCCACCCGCCTACCCCACACCCCAGCTCCTGCCCCCATCTCAGCTACTGCCTTTGGCCACTGTCTGGCCGCTAGTCCCCCAACCCCCCTGCTGTGCCGCATCATGTCGCACCTTCTTCCCCCGCTGCCCTGGGCTGACCCCCTCTTCTGCACCCTCATCCCCCTGAGCCTGCTTGCCTGCCCCCCAAAACACCCCCCTGGGTTCCCCTTACCTGCTGCAGGGCAGAGAAGCTGTGGCCCCAGCTCTGGCCCTGAGCTTACTCTCGGTGAGCATGCTCAGAGGTTCAGATCATGCCCAGTGAAAGCCAGCCCAGGGAAGGAGATTTAAAATCTCCCCCTCCTTGCCAGCTGGAAAGCAATGGAACACAGTTCCAGGACCTGCTATTTTTAGGGGCTCTGCATTTGGGGGGGCCCTAAAATTAGAAAATGGAACTGGAACGCTGCATTCCGGGGCCTGCTATTTTTAAAAATAGAATCGGAGTGCAGCATTTTGGCTCCATTTTCTATTCTTAGGGGCTCTGGAATGCAGAGCCTCTAAAAATAGTGGGCCCCACAATACCATTCCACTGTGTTCTGCCTTACTTTAATCCCTGCCCCTGCCCCAACCCAGCTCCCTCCCATAGATGCTTGCCCATTAGACTGCTTTCTTCTTTCCCCCTCTGCTACCTGGGTGACAGAATGTCAAGCACTAAGGGTACAAGAGAGTCTCCCTGCTCTCTGTTGTGGTTCCTGGTGCTGCAATGCTTCCAAGCTACCAGAGAGAGCAATTTCAGTGAAACAACAGTCTACTATTTTGCACAGGCTGCAGCATTTATAGTTTCCTTTTTTCTCCAGTGGGATAACAAAGCCTGTACTCTAATCTAGCAAAACTGGCAGTCTCTCTGAAACAATTATTTTAGCAGACTCTTCTGATCTGTGTGGTGCTCCAATGCTGAGTTTTTCAGTCTGACTCCCACTCCTGTTAATGAACTCATCCTCCCACCCACTGAATTCCCATTGGGTCCAGTTTCTGGATGATTCTGCCCCATTCAACAGTCTCCTTGCATAGCTCAAAAAAGTTTGCAGGCACATAGTTCCCAAAGGAAAATCAAGAAACTGTCTCCCCACCAAGTCCATTGCTGCTCTGAAAAAAGGGCAAGTGGCCTGGGCCTGATCCCATCTCAACTGCGGCTGGGACAGGACCAGAGATGGATGGGGCTGAAGCCACATAGGCCCAGTGGCAGTGACACCCCTGCTCCCCACAGTCTTTCCCCTGCTTGTTATGCTGCAGACCAAATCCCAACTCATGTCCAAACCCTGGTGCTCACTGAACACTGACAAATGCATAACTGGAAATGAGCCTACTTACTGGTGGACTAATATAGTTAATAGCTCTTGGTGTTCTTTGAATATGTTCAGACTTCATAGAAAACTGCATCTTAGTCTTACTTAGATGTGTGCATTCCATGCTCTAAGTTTAAGTGTTTGCTCTATAACTAAAATGTTTGTTCTGAAACTCTAACTCACTATCCCAGGATAAATCACGCTGTCCATATGGCAGCTTTTCTTGGTACACAGATGATTAGTACAAGTCTGAAATCCCCCATGTGAAATTCACACACAGTCACTGCAGCTCTGTGGTCCATCTCACAGACTCAGTTACTGCAATTTCCTCTTTGTGGCTCAGCCCAATGACTGTGTCACTGGCTGTGTTCCCTCCTCTCCTCCCCCCGTCAAGTCCCAGGGAAGGGAATTAGCATCACAACTCAAATTCTATTACTTCTCCAGTGGTTAAGTGTGTATGTGTGGGGAGAAGACCCAGGCCCACTTGCTATTCTGGGTTCCAGCCCAAGGACAGTTAACAGGCTCCTGCCATCCTCTGTAACTTTCATTTCTGCAACTTCAATGCCCTGAGCCACTTCTCCATAGCTCCAGAAGCTTTTTCACCTGTTTAGGGCAGTCAACCCTGAAGCCCCAGCAGCCATCCTGCATTTCTCGCTCATTTCCCTCATTCCAGGCAGCAACCGCTCTGTTCAAGGTGTTACCTTTGCTGTAACCTGTTAGAAGAATAGACCTCACTCTTTAGACTCACCACAGCCATTGTCTCTGATTCTGCAGATCCATTTATGTGACCTTGCTGAAGCCTGATTGGCTGTTTTCTGCAGCCTCACTCAATTGACTGCTTCCAATGAAGCCTCCCTATGACGCTTGGAGGACTCAGTTCCGCTGCTCCTTTCTAGAACAGGAAATGGCAGTCCCATGCTGCCACAATTAACCCCCGCCTTTCCAGTATGGGATGAGCACTTCATCACACACAAACAAAAATCACCTAATGCAAAATACTGAATTTTTACAGAAGGTGTTATCTCCTGCCCATCAGGGAGGACTATTGAATCCAAATAGATTATGGAAAAAAAGACCTTTGTTGATTGCTCCACCCCACCCACCCATGAACTGGTTGCAGGCAAAAGTACTCCTCCCATCAGCTTGGACTCTGGGTATAGCAGGGTGAAAAATATCTCTGTCCAGAAACAACTGAAGCCTTTTTATGCTATCTGGACTGTAAGGGGCAAAAGTTCCTAAATATAAGGAAGAGATTCCTACGGGTCAGCCCTAATGGAGACCTAGAGCTATTTATTATAGAAGCTTATATTACCTTTTAAAATTCAAACTGAATCTCATTTGTGTGCACGTTTACCTTTTTTTAACCTTGTAAATGATGATTTCTTTTTCCTAGTTAATAAATCTATCGTTGGTTTATTTCAAGAGTGACTACAGGTGTAGTCTTTGGTTTGAAGTCTGAAATACAATTGACCAGGGTAAAGTGACTGGTACATTGACACTGAGAGTAAACGGAATGCTGTTGTGATTTTGGAGTATGTGACCATCTGTCACAGAGCTAGACTTGCCTGGATAGCAAGGTGGACTGGAATGCCAATGTCTATAATGCCATAGTAAGGCTATCATAGTGTCTTAAGAGTGTACATTTGTTATTGGGGGGATGAACTGTAACAACAGTACTTGTGAGTACTTAATGTAATGCAAGAACTTTCATGGGAGAAAATCCTGCTTTGTCAGATGCTTGAAAATGGGAACTGTTTTTTTGCTGTAAGTTTCCCACCTTCAAGTCTCTGACAAAGCGGTATTTTCTCCCATGAAAGCTCATGCGATAAATATAATTTGTTAGTCTTTAAGTGCCACAAGACTCTTTGTTTGTTTTACTGAACTAAACTAAAATGGCTGCCCCTTTAGAAGCAGTTTACAGTGTATGCCCTGATTCTTAGCAGTCCGCTCTGAGATTGGTATTCTCACTCATGAGCCACTCAAGACATTATGACACTTGTTTGCACTATTAAATGATGCAATGCAACCATGTGGGTTACACAAACATGGGTAAAAATCTGTTTCCATGGATGAATAAATGATAAAATGAATTTAAAGAATCAGAAGCATCTTTTGTCTGCTTTAATAATCAGTAAACTCGTAAGCAGGATGTTGTATTACAAGAACACAAGATACACCCTGTATTACGATTGGAGCTCCATTTTTTGAAAAGTTGCAGGAAGGGGCTAGATGGGAAGAAATGAGCAGTAGTTTTAGGCTGCAAGTTCTATGAATTTGTTTCAGGGTACACACTCAACCTGAGTGGAACTAGAGGATACAACAGGGTCATTTGTGACTCTGTTTGCATTTCCTCCAGAAAGATAATTCCACCTAACAAGTGATGGAACATGAAAAATACAAGATGGGGCTTTGTTGTCTTTCTGCTGTTAACCTCCATCCCGTACTGAGAGTTGTATCTAAAAGATAGAGTTAGTAATGTCAATATGGGACAGTTAGAACACATTATATTAGAGTGCTTTACAAATCACACCCCTCTAGTTGTTCTTTGCCACACCATGTAAAGGAGCCCTCAATAAATATTAGCAATCCCTTTACTCATTATTGGGGGACAATTTCTCATAGAATTCACAGAAGTAGCAGACTGTGAAGGAAAATTGGAGGATAAGGTAGTGACTTTATGTGGGAGATTGTGGAAGTTATTCCAACCATAAGGAGAAATGTAGGAGGAATTCCTGATGCTAATAAGAAAAGTCATACTACTAGGTCTCATCATTAATGGAGTAGAGATGTTGACAGGTGCTGCAGTAGGATACACAAGATCACATAAGTAGATACAGATTTTGGAAGGCCTTAATGGTAAGGATAAGAAGCTTGAACTTGAAAAAAGAGGGTGAGGCAATAGCGAAATTCAAAGTTGTCTTGATCCTCAGCAGAACCATACTTCAGCCCTAAGAAAGTACTTTCTTTTCTCTACATGCATTTCCACCATCTGTTTCTGTGTAACAAGTGTGCAATAGGGGAATAATTTTTTTTATTGTTTTTCCCTTTTTTCTTCTTAGCTTCAGGCAACTACATCTTTTTGATGTCTTCTGTATGGGATTTTGTGAGAAATAGCCAAGTCATTGTGACCCGCAAAATACTGGGTGCTGATGTAAAAACTGAGTCAGGCTAACAAAACTATTCTTATGACTGTTAACATATAAAAAAATTACAATTGTCAAGAAAAGAAATTCAAAATGTGACCTCTGCCTCAGAAAGTTTTATTTAATACATATGGTAATAGACAAGATGGTTCTAACTGCTACTAAGAATAGTTATTTTTTCTTATAGTGCATATTTTCTTTATTTTTCAAAGACTTGCAGCTGTTGAGATTTTCCTCTCTTTTTTTTAAAACTGATATGTAAATATTATAAACAGAAAACAATGTTTATTAATGTGTAAGCACCAGCTGCTGTTGCTTATGAAGTGTATGTAAAATAAAAGATTTGATTGAGAATAAACAGTTCCATTGAATAAATCTGATTTTATGCAGAAAGGCTGCAAGAAGTTAGAACTCAGACACTGTTGGTATGTTTACACTGCAATTAAAAACCTATGGTTGGCATGTGCCAGCAGATTCAGACTCAAGAACTATGTGTACACTAAAGGGCTCAGTTAAGTCAACTTGACAAGGTCAACTTAATGTTGACTTTATTAAGTCAACTTAGAGAGTCCTCATTTCTTTAAGTTCACTTAGTAAAGTCGATTTAAGCCAGCGGACACATTTAAAGTCAACTTTATAAAGTCAATTTAAATTACTATCCTGCCATAAATCGACTTTTTTAAGTCATGTAATCTCCCTTTTCTCCCTGGATTACTTGGGAGAAGGCAACACTCATGTGCATAGGCACCAATGCTTCTGACAACCAGGAGATCTTGTGTTTACTAGTGGTGATGTGAGTTAAGTGAGAATCCTGTATCCACTCCGCTGCTGCAGTCCCTTTGCTGTACAAGAAATTAACTTGGTGTTGCCTCCACCTAGGTGGGTCCTGTATATGCTTAGTGGCGTGCCTTGGGAGCCTCCAGGACTAAACCATGCAACTAAGACTAATAATTGTAGCATGGGAATAATTCAGACTTACTAATTGTATATACAATACATTCAGTGTACTTAAATTGTAGATAACAAACCTTTACTTATCAAGAAAACTTACCATAACAGAATGGAACTAATATCACTACTAATTTAAATACACAAGGGCAAACAAACAAAATCAGTCAACAGACACAGAATACAGTTTAAAGGAAAGTTATCTAACTGGTGTTTGGGAGCTCTTTTACCCCATCTCCAGAGTGCACACTCCTCCAGAGACCAGAACCCCGACCCGTTGCTTGCTTGGGCGCTCTTGAAGGACTGTTGAAGGAAGCAAGGCAGCACTCTGTTGGCTTAGCGTATTTGCTTACAACCATGGTGAAGATCTGGAGTGGGCCCAACTAATTTCAGTAGTCCTGGCCCCAGCTGAAAGGGGACTGCTACTCTGCCTCTTCTCAGGCCCGGTCAGTCTCTCAGCAGACTCCCTGTCTTTACAAGCCCTTCTCCAAAATGGAGGAGGGGAGACAGACACTTACGCCCTCATTGCAGATCCAGCTCTAGACTCAGCACCAACCTCTGAAGCTCCCTGCTTGAGTGAGCCTCTAGCAGCCTCAGGAACCACAGGAGCAGTCACCAGCAGCTTCCAGGAACAGCTATGCATTCACACTCTCCAAATGGAGACCTCCTTGACCCTCTGTGCTCCCTGGAGGGGAAGGAAGGGTCTCTCTCCCTTTCCCAACAGATAATGGGAGTTGTAGTCTCTCAGTGGAAGAACTTACAGCACATAGGAACTGCTTAAATGTTAACCTTCTACTTGAATTCAAAGGCCTCTAAGGTACAGGGTGCCTGCAGTCAAATTTAGTGGCCATATTTTGTTAAGTCAATTTAGCAGGTGCTTAAGCTGACTTTATGAAATCCAACTGTGGCCGTGGAGTTGCTTAAGTCAACTTAAGTCTACTTAAGTCAACTTAAGCCTCCAGTGTAGACATAGCCAAGGGTATCAGGCCGTATGGCTGTTTAAGTGCAGTGTAGATGTTTAGCTCAGGCTGGACCCAAGCTCTAGGACCTGGAAGGTGGGAGGGTCCCAGAGGAATATCCACACTTCAAGTAAACAGATCCTCAGTCTGAGGCCTGGAAGCCTGAGCCAGCTGGCATCAGTCAGCAATGTGTTTTTAATTGTAGCATAGACATATCCTCAGACCTGACCATCAGGGCTGTATCTGGCAGGGATCTGTGAGCTTGATGACACTGCTTAGAGATAGTCAAATTTGTTGCTAGCAAATCACTAGATATGAGATGTTTCTTGTGATCACACACAAGTTTTATAGGGGGAAAATGCCCTACGGATTGCAAAGTAACAAGCTATTCTCACATTAATTTGAATGTATTGAATCTTAAAAGAGATGGTTATCAACTTGCAGTGAAGCATTTAAGCACATGCATAACTTGAAACATGAGTTGTCCCTATGATTTCATTCATTCAGTTAAACAAGACTAAGTGGGCTGGATTATATCCTTAATGTTAAGTCTCCAGTAGGGTTGGAGGGTCTGATTCACCAACACATTAAACTAATTTACATCAGTTTTATACCAGGTCAGCTCTACTGATTTTGATGAAGTTATACTGATGTAAATCCAGCATAATATAATAGAGAAATAGGAATTGGAACCGGAACTGCCAGCATTAAAATTAGATTGTCTTGCTCTTATCACTGCTTGTTATTTTACCAAGTAATGTTATTTTTGAGTAGGTAGGTCATCATCTTTATAATAGACCTGCCCTTCTGTTGCACAGACAGCTCACAATTCTTAGGCTTTTATAATCTTCAGAAAGGATCAAGAACAGTGCAAACTGAATTAAGGAAAGTTTCTTATTGTATCAAAGACTGAAGTAATTGAAAAACAAATACAAATTCTGCATTAGTAATGTAAATAGATACATATCTTTACTGCCTTTGACAAGACTAGGAACTTTGGCTATGTTCAAACATAAAGGCTTATTTTGAAATAGGTGAATTCAAAATAAGTTATTTCAAAATAAAATCATTATTTCTAATTCAATTAAATTGAAATAAGCAAAAACCATCAAATCGAAATAGCAAGTCCAAACACAGGACTTGCTATTTCAATTCAGCAGTGGGGCACTATGGGAGGTGTGGCAACATGGCCCCCTGGCAGGGCCATGTTGCCACCCAATCCCTTGCCTGGCTCTCAACTGGTGGGGCAGAGGAGGAGGGACCATGGGGCACCCCGGCTGCTGCCCGGACGGCAGGGGCAGAGCACTCAGGACGCCCCGGTTCCCTAGGCCCTGGCCACTTGCAAGTGGCCAGGGGAGATGCCTGCTCCCCCTACCCCTGGCAGGCTCTGCAACCTGGTCAATTTCACAGCCATGAAATTGACCAGGCTGCCATGCACCCTGGGAGGAAGGTCAATGCTATATCGATATGTGGGGCATATCGATATAACAGAGACACACATGGTTATTTCGAAACTGTGGTTGTTTCAAATTAAAAGCCTTGTGTGAACACAGCCTTTCTGTCTATTAGAGCTAGTTTTATTGTGGTGTTAGATGAAAATTGTAAGCTCAGGGGAAACACTTTCATCTTCCATTATGAACAATTGGCAATTTAATCAAAACTATGTGGTTCCACAACTGGAATTGTTCATAAAAACTGCTGCATCGGTCATAGACCTTTCATAGGCATTCCGTACATGTTTTTAATATAGACACCAGATGTTTCCACACACACCAAGATTTCCACACTGACACTTTTACATCTTTCTTACTCATAGTTCACTGTTATTTCTGTATCTTATTCTACGGGACAGGAGAGACAAGGGTCATAGAACAAAACTAAATTTTGCCTTTGAGCAACTTTACAAAACACTCAGTTTCTACATGGAAAAAAATAAAATCAGTTAATTTTGCAGTAGTAAATAGGAATATTGATCAATGCACCAAATTATTATTGAGCAAGTTACCTGATTAAAAAACACCTGATATTTCAAAGTAAGTTTATTAATGCTACAATAAATATGAAATTTAAATATTAAAGATTTGAGGTGCATAGTTTGTTTTCAATTTAAAACTCTCCTCACTGTCTAGTAACAGTGAACAAAGAAGTATTCAAATATGTCCACTAAGCAGTCCAGCTCAGCGACTTGGGATTTAAATAACAAATCTCTTCCAGATGTTCACATATCAAAAGAAGCAACAGTGAATGCAAAAAGGAAGTCTAAGTTGTAGCAGCAGGTGTTTGAAACAAAGTCCCTTGGGTCAAAAATAAAATGCAAGGAGGTATAGCTCAGCTATCTGAGTGAACAGTCAAAAAAATAAAAATTTCTGAAGTCCAAAAAGTACTAAAATAACTTTTCTCTTCATTAACAACTCTATTGACTCATCTAGATGCCAGTTCTGTAGGCTTCCCCAGTGACACATCATACCTTTGAAGCAGAGCCAGGTCGTTTGATGCTGTGAAAGAAGTGTTAGGTAGATTCTTCTCTTCCTTACTCTAATGTAAAACTGTTGTAACTCTATCAACTTCAGCAGCTTTACTCCAGATTCACGACCAGTGAACAGAGAGGACGATCAGGCTCATAGAGTTCCTATTCTTATCACCGTTCTCCAAACACTTAAATCCTGAGTGAGATAAATTGTTCAATCTAAAAGCTACAATGTGTGAAACAAAATTAGGAAAAAAAAAATTTGAAGTGTCAGAACTTGGAATCCCCTATTCTCAGCTGCCCTGAGGCAAAGGTCTTCAGAGGAAGCACATGTTGTTTCATTGCCCTATTACAGCAACAAAACAAAAGAATCACCAGAAATGATCTATGGGAGTCTTAGCAACTGCTACTGACTGCTGTTTCTCATGGGATTATTTATTTGCTACAAAGTTTTAAGATGTACAGAAGTCCATTGGAAGGAAAAACCTGAGCTGACTGTTCATTTTATAACCATAAACATAGCTCCTTTTGCATATCACTCCACAAATAACATGTTTTCTGAGTCAACTGTTATAATAATGTCAAACTTCTCCGACTGACATGGGCAACAGTCAAGGGATGGTGCTTGCTTTTTAGAATTTTTCTAAAAATTAAATACTGAGCCCCCAGTCAGTAACCTGAGAACATATGTGTAACTCGGGGTGAAGCTGATAGGCAACATTTCCACTCGCACACACACAGTGACCAAAGGGTTTTAAACAAGAAATCTTTACAAGAAAAAGAGAAATGACCTGGGAAATTTGTTCAAATCTTACAATTTAACAATTTCTGCTACTAGTACTCCAAGGGACACAAGTCACAATCCCTACCTATGTCCACACTCACAATGCTTGTGCAGCCTTGTCACCTCCTCACTCAGTTGGCTAGTCCTCAGGAGAATTTGGATCTGGATCACATAGGTGAACTCGAAGGCTCCTGCTATAGTAACATTCAGTTCTGACAATAACAGAGAGGCCTCATTATAGATTTTAAGCAGAAGACTCATTTTGGATCAGTGAGGCCTCATCACAGTTTTTAGGCAGTCTCATGATAACCCTTCAGATCTGTTCCCTTTGCAGCTGAAATGGCTGGTGTTTGTATACTCATCCCTCAGTAATGCAAATCCCAATTCTGCTCTCTTAGTTGACCCAAACTGCCATTTCAGTCAGTCACAGAATATGAGGGTAGGAAGGAACTCAATAGGTCATCTAGTCCAACCCCATGCTCAAAGCAGGACCAACCCCAGCTAAATCATCCCAGCCAGGGATTTGACAAGCTGGGCCTTAAAAATCACTCAAGATGGAGATGCTACCACCTCCCTAGGAAACCAATTCCAGTGCTTCATCATCTTCCTGCTATATTATTATTATTATTATTATTATTATTATTATTCAGCCTTGACCATCTCCATTGCAATTTGACACAATTGCTCCTAATTCTGTTGTCTGCTACCATTGAGGATAACTTAGCTCCATCCTCCCTGGAACACCCTTTCAGTTAGTTAAAGGCTGCTGTCAAATCCCACCTTCCCTTAGTCTCCTCTTCTGCAGACTAAACAAGAGTACTTCCCTCAGCCTCTCTTCATCAGTCTTGTGCTCCAGCCTCCTAATCATTTTTGTTGCCCTCTGCTGGAGTCTCATCAGTTTGTCCACATCCTTGCTGTAGTCGCGGGGCCCAAAACTGGACACAGTACTCCAAATGTGGCCTCACCACTGCCAAGTAGAGGTGAATAATCACTATCCTCTATCAGCTGGAATCTTTTGACCGTGATTAGTAGGTCTCACCTAAATACTGCGAGGGCTCTGGAACTGCTACTTTGTTCTGTGTACATACAATACTCTCAGCTAGGGAGCAGACAAGTAGTTCTAGTATCTTTCCAGGATGAAACTACTATCTTCATCTCACTTCTTTTAAAAAGGGAACAGTGGTATAAGAGAACCTACACAGACTCCATGCCTCTAGAGAAACACTCCCTACAGCAAACCTAAAACATGCATATTTTTTTCTTCTTGTTTTTGGCTTTTGTTCAGGACTGCCAACCCATCCTCCACAAACACTAGTCGTAATCTGGGTGACCTTGAACCCTGTCATTCTCCAGGCCTTAGCCAGGTTGTTTCCCATGAGATGCTTTGCAAAATATTATCAGCAAGTATAAAACTTAACTAAATTATACTCCAGTGTCCTCAAACTCTCTGTAGTAAATATGTAAATGAAGTACTGCTGTGCTTGGTCACCTCCCCTTGCTCTCCAGTAGGTGCCATCAGGGAGCTCACTCACTCACCTGCCTTCTTTTGTGGTGTTCAGGCCATGAGGCTTATAATCAGATTTATCCAGATCTATTTAAAAAATCAGAATAAGAAGAATATAAACATTTTTTTTAATTCTTAGCATAGAAATGGTCTATAATCCTAAAGGAAATTTCTGAATTATTATTTGAAGTTAAGTTTAGGCAGGGGTGGCCAAACTTATGAAACTCAAGAGCCACACAAGTTGATTATTAAACCTTGAAGAGTCACACTGAGGCATATAGCCATATACTTTTGCCTACTAAATTGATTTGCTGATGTTCTTCTGCGAGGCACACTTTTTCATTCAAAAGCCACATGCGGCTCCTGAGCCACAGTTTGGCCACACCTGGTTTATAGAGTCTGAAGCCACACTGTGGATATGTAATTAGCTTTAAAATGATAATTTGCTGACACCAGAACGTCTCCTTTTCCTCTTTTTTTAACTTTTTCCTTTGATTTAAGGCAACCAGGAAACAGTCCAATATTAAAGTGATCCTGACCACCTTATATCCTGTTACCATACTGTGACAGGCTGCTCCCCAAATCAGGTCCTGTGTGCTTCTGTGACCCCACCCCCACCCAAGACTTCCATTCCCAAATCTCAATTCACCCCAATTTGCCAGATGGCCACTCACTCCTGAGTCAGTCCACACTATCCTCTCATGAATGATTGGTCCCAGGCAGTGAGTGTGCACCGTTTGGCCACTTAGGTGACAGTACCACAGCAAGCACCTCCAGCCCCAGATACCACAATGTGAACTGCTGTCTTACAGGGATTGGGCACTTTCTCCAATCACCATAGTCTCATGTCCATCCATTTAACACTGAAATAGATCATGCCCAGCCTACCTCACTCACACCCTCTAAAGTCCACACAGCTTTAGATAAAATAAATACTAGTTTATTGATTAGGATATGATTTTAAGTGACTATATAGCAAATCAATGCACAATGAATTTATAAAAGATTCAGAAGTGACTGCAAAGAAATGAAAGGTGTAAAAAACACTTCTATTCTACTAACACTATTCCAAGGTTACTCTTTAGTCTATGCTCTTTTTTTTTTTTTTACCCAAAAGAATGATTGTTTGGATATAATTCTGTCAGTCTTAGCCCTACTGACTACATGGGCAGGTTCAGTCTCTTGGAGTTGCTTCTAATACAGTGTTTCTCTGCCCAACCCAACACCTTCTTCTAGAGTCTCTCTTTGTTTCCAAAAAAGGCCCTTCAGCCCCCTTATTTCCTGAGCTACAGTTATTTCCTGGCTTCTACCTGAGCTAGGCACTCTAATTTGCATTACCTCTGTCATATAAATTCACCAGCCTCTGTGCTACAGAGGCAATCCTGAGGGGCTGTGCTATGTAACACACTTCACATGTGTACATATACATGGTGCTGCAGGACACATGACAATCTAACAATATAATAGAGCATTCAAAAGGGAACCTTGCACAGCATAACCGACATCAAATCATACAATCACAGTGCCAAAGTGAACAGAAAAGTCATATAGGTCACAGCCCAGGGGTGCACAGATGTGCATCCCATGGCATATACAACCTTACTTATCCAACAGACCCTATGACCAACCTGACATAAAAGACACTGTCTTCCCTTGTTTCCCTGGGTCTACATCCACAAATGCCTGTAGGAAATCGGACACCTGAAAATTATTGGAACAACACTGGAATCCACAAAATCTGAGCTAGGCATTATCCTCCTTATATTACACATGAAGAAAGAGAGGTGCCTAAGGATGAGACTGACCAATAGCTATCACACTCTTCAGGGAAAGGAGGAGGGCCAGATTAAGGGAGGGGAATTAGGGGCTGCAGCCCCTGGCCCCAGACTAAAGGGGGGTCTTGCAGGTCCCAACGTTCCAGCCCAGCCAGCCTGAGTGACAAGGGCTGCTATTGCTCACCTTCAGGCTGCCTGCCAAGCCCCAGAACTGGCTGGTCCACTCTAGAACAGCCAGTTTGGGGGTGGGGCAAGAGTACTATGGAACTGGCTGTGTCAGGCTGCTCCCCAAATCTGGTCCAGTGTGCTGCTCAGACCCCCTCAGGTCTCCACTCCTGAACCCCCATTCACTCTGAGTAGCTAAGTGACCACTCACTCCAGGGTCAGTCTATACCAGCCTCTTGCATGTGATTGGTCCCAGGCAGTGAGTGTGTTCCCTCTGGCCACTTGGGCAATGGTCCCCTAGTGAGCAGCCCCGGTCCCACATACCTCAGTGGGAACTTCTATCTTACATGAACTGGGACCCTACTCCAACCACCATACACTCATGTCTACCCATTTAATAAATAAATGGATTATGCCTAGTCTCCTTCACTCATATACTCTAAAGTCCACAGAGCTCTAGATAAAACAGCTACTAGTTTATTGATCAGAGTATGATTTCAAGTGAGTGTATAGCAAGCCAAAGCAAAATCATAATATAAGTGAGTCTGAAGTTACCAGGAGAAAATAAAAAATGAAACATTATAAATATGCTCATCTCACCCTCAAGTCCAGCTGTGGTGGTTTATAGCAGGGGTGGCCAAACTTATGGGACTCAAGAAGCACACAAGTTGATTATTAAACCTTTGAGAGCTGCACTGAGGCATATAGCCATATACTTTTACCTACTCCAAAATTACTAAGTTTAAAATTCATTGCACATTTTAATTTTATCATAAAAGAGGACAAATACTAATCCTACTAATGTCGGATTCTAATAATTACTTAAGGTTACCATGAAAATTAGGCCTGCACAGTAACAAATTAGCTGCTGCTCGATGTGGAAGACTGCAGGCTAGTGGTGAGTTTTTTTAAAATCCCAACCATGCCGCACTTCTCCCCACAATCCCCCCCCCCAAACACCTAGGCTGGGGCTGTTTTCCTAAATTGATTTGCTGAGATTCTTCCAGGAGCCACAATTTTTCATTCAAGAGCCACATGTGGCCCCTGAGCCACAGTTTGGCGATGCCTGGTTTATAGCCATTTCCTGCTTCTTTCAAGGCAGGATTCAATTCTTATTGTACATTCATAAACTTATAGACTCCTAGGGTATGTCTAGACTGGAGGGTTAAGCAACTCCAGGAACACATTTGCAGTTCATTAGGTTGACTTAAGCATTTGCTTAAGTCGACTTATTAACTCTCACCTTTAAAGTCGACTTTAAAGGTTTAATCGACTTTATTAAGTTGACTTAACAAAATGGGGCTATTAAAGTCGACTTCATAAAGTCTACTTAAGCCAGGGGACCCATTTAAAGTTGACTTTATTAAGTCAAGTTTAAATGGGTCCCCTGACTTAAGTCAACTTTATAAAGTCAACTTAAACAAATGAAGACTCTCTAAGTTGACTTAATAAAGTCGACTTTAAGTTGATCTTATTAAGTCAACTTACCTGAGCCCTCTAGTGTAGGCATAGCCACAGATTCTAAGGTCAGAAGGGATGAGTAAAATCATCTAGTCTGACCTCCTGTACAGTAAAGGCCTTAAAACCTCACCCACCCACTTCATCAATAAGCCTCTAATCTATGGCTGAGTTATTTAAGTTCTCAGATGATGAGTGAAGGATTTTAACATACAGAGAATTCACTGTTAGATGTTTCAAGATGGAGTTTCCCAAGCAAAAAGTTCTAAGCCATTCAAAGTGTCTCTCTTTGTTTCCAAACCCCCACAACCCCACCCTTTCTGTGCTCCCCTGTTATTCTCTTTACTTCTACCTGAGCCAAGGAGGACATTTGCATTCTCTTTATCATGAAATTCTTCAGCCTCTGTGACAGACATGGCTTGAGGGTCTATGCTATGCAACATGCCTCACCTCTGTACACACATATGTTGCCGCAGGAAACATGATACCATATTAATCCCGCAGAATAGGTTATGAGCATTCATAAAGAAACCTTGCATGGACTAATTGGCATAAAAATCACACAAGCACAGTGCATAAGTGAACAGAAAAATCACACAGATCATACATAGTCCAAGGGTGCACAGATGTGCATCCTGTGACACTGTCCCATTCCCTCAGCCTCTAGAAGCAGCGCTGACCTGTGCACAACCATCTATGGTCCCTCTGTAGCTGCTCCAGCCACAGCCACACTAGTCCATGGCCCCCTGTGGCCCCCGCTGCAGCTAGGCCAGCCCACAGCAGAACCGGCTATGATGACCCCCTCAACCCCCTCTACAGCACCTGCTAGGGCTCCAGAGCCCCTAACCTCTCCACCCAGCATGGGGAGGAAATGGGGGCCCACAAGTGTGGGCAGCCCAAGGCACCTCAGGCCCTCAATTCAGCTCTATAGAGGAGGGATCCTGATTTTTAATTTCTTTCACCTATCAGGCAAGAGGGGGAAGGTGAAAACTGAACTGGGTCTCCCACACCGCAGAAGAGCAGTCTGATCACTAAATTTCCAAGATAGGCAGTGATAGCAATGTTGAGTGAGGTCTGATCTTTTAGGCATGCATTGAACACATTTACAAGGTAAGGGCCCTGAAGGAAAGATAGGAGTTTCTCTGCTTAACTTCCTCTGATTCTTGGTCTTTATGGGGGATTACACAGGAGACAGCTGTCCAGACATATAGCGTATGTAGGCCCAGATTCAGAAACTTAGCTGTATAGTGAACTTTTACTGTAAAACATATGTATCCAGAGAATGTAGATGTGTGTCAGGTGACAGCTGAATGGGGATTTTCTGAATCACAGTAGTGGCTAAATGCAGGCACTTAGGAAACCCAAATTTGGCTATAGGTACCCAAGTCCATCGGTGGAAATGGTTTGTTGGCCTGGAGTTGTCAGGTAGGGGATATTGTTTACCTTTTCTATGTCTCCCTTCCTCACATCATTATTTCTGACAGCTCAATATTCAGCCTAGCAGTTGAATGTCCATTCTGCCACCTTCTTTAGATCACTGTTCTCTCTCTACCAATTGAATTAGGACAGGATACAATACTAGCTCTGCCTGTACAGTGAAATGAGATCTACCAATTGCTCCAGTTACATGCAAGAAGAAATGAAGTGATCAACATACTAAGGGCTAGACAGTACAAGTCCCTACTTAACACAAAGAGAAATGCTTCAGGGAGTAGATCCCATACTGAATTCAGTTTGTGTTCTTCTGGATACCCTACAGAAAGCAGAAACACTCAGGCTTGTTTCTGTTTGGGTTGGTTGGTTGGTTAGTTTTTGTTTTGTGATACAAAGTGAATGCTGAGCTATATTGATCTTGTGCCTGAAAAATTATAATGGCCATAACTACTGGCCAATAAGAAAATGCTAGATAAGTTTCTCATGCTAGTTAAAAGTATAACGGCTTTCAAACATTATATTCTCAAGAAACATGCCTGATCTGTGATCAAACTGTAGAAAGATCCTGATTAGAATAGCAGAATTTTCAGATACATGAGAGACTTACAGAATTGTACTGTTTAAAAAAAAAAAAAAGCAGTGTGTGTGCGCGCGCGCGCGCGCACATGCACATACTTGCTGAAGCCATGTGGATTATTTTGAATGACCCCTGGGATAAAATCCTTCTATTAAAGTTTGAAATATCCTTATTTTTTTAAAAAAATCACACAATATAGGGTTTTTATGTACCTCCAATGTGATTGGAGGGGATAGAGGAAGATCATATTTACTCCACAGTAAATAAAATTTTAGAGGAAATCTGAGCAAGTGATTGACCATACTGAACTTTTGACTCAAAGAGTGGCCTGAACTTATGTACATATGATTGTCAAGGCAGTAACAGCTTGATGTACAGTTGATGGCACTTACATGCATAAAACGTGTATCCAAATGGGGAATGTGCATATAAACTCTAACACAAAATACTAACCATGTACGTGGGTCACAGAGCTAAAGAAATTCTGTGCACACATGTCTGTGTGATAAACTGAGTCCTAAAGAGGATTAGGTTAACATAAGCTAGGCACCTGTTAACGCAAACCCTCAGCCTCCACATGGGGGAGTTATAGCACAGCAGGCTACTGTGTGCTGCAGTTCACACTCCTCGAGCTTGAACTGTGGTCCTTGTAAATATAGATGAAGTCTGATTTATTTTATGGTAAAGTAGTGGCAAACCTCAAGCACAGGAAGCCATTAATATAAAAATAAATTTCTTCTTCTTATTCTTATTTAAAACATACCATCCAGTCAAAATAAGATGCAAGTCTAACTTAAGTAACTAACACACCAGACTCTCAGGCTGAAAAAATCTCAGGATGTCTTCCATTCAGATCATTCAAAGATGGGAATTCGGTCCATTTTTCTATATCTTGTTTCTTCTGGTTGCTTAATTATTGTTGAATTCTTTCATTTGGGCTCACACTTTATGGGAGTCTTTCACATAGATCTGGCCAGAAAACATTCTCCAAAAATTCAATTTTAGAATTTGGTTTTAGCCAAAATTTCATGCACACAAGCATTCCATTCCACAGTAGACTGATGAACAGTGCTCTTAGGATGTGGGACACAAAAAATAATTCCTACTTAGTTAAGAGCATGGATTAGAACGAGGATCTCCAACAGTTCAGGTGTACTGTAATCACTGGGCTACGGTAAGGTTTCTGTTTTTAAGCTGTCTCCTTAGAACTATTTGTGTTGATCATACATTCCATCTTGAAAAATCATTCCAGTAAATGTTTAATTGCAGTAGATACATTTCTGCACAAAAGACTTCAGTTTTGACAAAATGGCAATGTCCAACAAAAATAGTTTACTCAAAAATATTTCTAATCAGCTCTATTTCACATCATATGTTCTTCTGATATTTTGGACTGCACACCAACTCTGGCTCTTGGCAGGCCCCTTCATTTTCCATCAGAGAGGCTCCAGTGAAGTTACTGGTCAAAGCTGCCTCAGAACTCCAACTGAGGGCTCAGAGGAAAAGATTAATTTTTTTCTAATTTCTGGAGGCTTCATGGAGGACCATTGTCATCTACTCATATTCTGTGGGCCCCAAAGGGGTTGGAATGCTTTGTGCCACTGAAGTAACTGAGTTCAACTTCCATATAAAGCTGGAAATTCATATACATAAGTACACCAGATATAGATCAAAATAATCACGGCTGTTTGCACTAATACAGAAAAGTTCGTGGCTCCTTCAGTGATGAGGTAAATATAGTGATGGTGGGGTTGGCTGTACCAAAAGGGGGAACTGCAGGGAGGGAATATTAAAATGGAAATGGAGAGTGGAAGATGAGGCAGAAGAGAATGAACCAAAGGTGGGAAGAAAGAAGACCCAGATCCTCAGCCATGGCCTTTGGAAGGTCTATGTGGGATAGGTTTGCCAGTGGAGGTGGGGTGAGAGAGGAGTGGGGAGAAAGGACAAGTGTTCATTGGCCAGGTGATTTAAAAGGGCCTGAGAAGAAGGGAGGATAGAAACATATCCTCCTTTCTTCCACCCACATGGCTTGCCCTGAGGCCTCCACTACTTATGGTCGCTGTCCCTTTCCTAAGCTTACTTATTATGTGCTATGCAGGTTCCTGGTTGACCGAGGTGGCAGTATCTGCTGTTGAGCTTCCTGGATTCATCAATAATCTCCCTGGGGAGTCCAAAGGACCTGGGAAACTGAGTAGTGGATATCCTTCCTCAGCAGTCCAGAAACCTGGCTGGTACTTAATAAATAAGTAAAACCTACCAATGGAAGCCCACTTGAATATCAGTCATCCATTTCAAGGCAGAGAGATCATTGACTGTTCTGCCCTGGGGCCTAGAATTGCTGTTGAAAGGCCTGGAGAGAGTAATTTAATAGGGACAGCTGGAGAAAGAAAGAAAGGGATGGAAGACTGCAATTTAAGGAAGTAGAAGTGCGATGCAATTGGAGAAGGAATTTGAAGGTGAGGTCATGTGGAAGGTGAAAGAAGGAATCTAAGAAAGTGACAGCTCTGCAGCATTGGGAGCAGGAGGCAGCATAACAAGCTGCCAAAGATAGATGCCTTGGAGAGCTGGCAATGGACAACATGGAATATTTGGAAGGTATTTATGATTATAACCACCAGACAGCACCTACAACATAGGATGCATTCTTCAAATATCATTGGGGAAACCAATAGGATGAAGGTTTTACCATCATAAGTGAGCTAATCTGTATTATTGCTGAGAAATGCACATATTCAGAATTAGGCATAGATGATACAGACTTAACCACTACATTAGACTCATCTAGCACGGATCACATCTACCTGTGTTTGCTCAGGGGGCAAGGTCTCCCACCTAATGGTTAGCATCCAAGGCAGCAGCCCTGCCCAATTAGTGCAGGTCAAGGAAACATAGGGGAATGTAGGTTCTGCCCTGGGGTCCCATGAGGCTGAATTGGCCTTGCTTACCTTGCAGTGTCTTCCAGTAGCCTCAAGTCAGTTTCTCTGGCTCACTTCCCTTTGCATCCAAGCCAGCCATCATCGATTCCTGTGTGGGTGCTGACTTCTGGGCTCCCTATTTTGATCCAGCCCCTCGAAACTTCAACTTGCCCATCGTCATCTTGGTGTAAATTAAGGTCCCACAAAGCGCTGGTACTCCCAGGGCATGTCCTTTTCCTTTGCCCACCAACCAATTTAGCTGTCTGGCTGCCTTTTAAACCTTGTCATCAGTCCAAGCATGTTTGGCATGGACCGATGGGCAAAGCCTTTCAAGCCCAGAACTGCTTCTTAATCTCTCCTGTCCAGAGAGTGGTTCATATGCCCCATCCCAGATGCTTAATTGAGATAATCCTGATAGTTACTATGTAGTTTGATACCATTCCAATACTCAGGGATGGAATAAAAGCCTATGACTTCTGCAAAGATCATATTGCATTACATCAAATCATGAAAGTACAGTTTTTATTCATGTCAACCAAAGGGATTATTTTGAACCTGCTGTTATTAATGGAACGAGTTTATAAAAATACAGTTTTTGTTGCCCATTACATGGGTAATCCGATTTAGTAAAAGGGTAGATTTGCACAGATTTGTAAATTGAATGAGAATTACATGGAGAGATATCCTTCGGTTGATCTGGGGACTTTTTGAATTCTACTATGTGCTGTGATAACAGACACACTGGCATGAAGAACACAGCTATTTGTTTTGAAGGAAATATTCAGAGTTGACACCTGAATTCTGCTATTTCATATTTACATTGAAATAGTATGTGAAGATTTTACAATCCTTGTTCTTTACATTTTTCAGTAATCGATCTGAATATCTATACTATGCCCATTACCATAGTGTCTGAGTAAGAACATGGAATTTTAATTTGTACTGCTTAAATACTTGATGCAGAAACAGGAAAGGAAGGAGATAAAGGGACACAGAGAAAGGACAAGTCATGTAGAAATGAACAAGAAGTCCTGTGCACTTTTAAAGGCAAAACAGATTTATTTAATGCATAAACTTTCATGGGTATAATCCCACTTCATTAGATGCATAAAATAGAGAGTGCAGTATGTTACATGTAGAGAAGGCTGAGCCACAAGGTAGAATTTTAGTCTGTTTCAGGAAAATCAAACAAATTGTTTTGCTTCTAACAATGTCTACAGGGTCTTCAAAGAACAATAGATGAGAAGGTGTTAATGTTAAAAGAGAGCAAATTACCTGATATAATGAGTTAACCATTCAAAGTCTTTATACAGACCCAAGGTGAAGTGAAGAAACAGATTGACTGAACCAGATGAGTACGTAGAAGTCACTTACTACAGGACAGACCGAAACAACAACAACAACAAAAAAAAAACCCAAAAAAGCCACACCACCACCACCACTGGACAACAAAGATTTTGCTTCCTGAATACTTTTGTGTGCATCTTATTGATTTTTGGGCTGCTGATTATGAAAATCACCATGAAATTTCCATATCATGTACCATTTTTTGAAATTGCCTATATTTGTTATTTCAATTCATAATTTAAGTCTATTAAAATGTTACCCACAATGTAAGCTGAAAAGTTTTCTATCTTGTGTCTAAGCATGTCTGGGCATGCAGCGACACTGCACCTAGTGCAGGCCACACAACATGCAGTGGGAATGCTAAGGCTTAGGCAGGGCGGATGCTGGCAGGACAGGTTTTAGAAAGGCTATAAAAGCATTTCACACACACCGTTCTATGCATTGTGTTTATATCATTTTGCATTCATGTTGATGCGCATGCTCTATTCGCATAGCATATTGTGTGTACTCACAATAATAAAGCAATTGTATTTTCAGGAGGATTCGTGACAGCAAAATGTCTCGCCAACGTCGCAACAGCCGCGATACGTTCTGTTACATTTGTGGCGAATATATGCTTATACCTCAAAGATGGAGCATGACTGCGTGTATTAAGAAAGCAAATGAGCTCTACTTTGGCTGTAAAATTGGCGATCAGGACAAAGCCTGGGCTCCTCACATTTGTTGTGCAACATGCACTGTCGATCTTAGAGCTTGGCTGAGAGGTACTCGGAAGTCAATGCCGTTCTCTGTCCTGACGATATGGCAAGAGCAGAAGGATCACGTGACAGACTGTTACTTCTGTCTGACCAATGTGTCTGGGTTCTCTGCTAAAAACAAGAAATCCATTGAATACCCCAATCTCCCTTCAGCCACAAGACCTGTGCCGCATGACGACCATCTTCCAGTACCATAGCCACCAGAGACATGGAGCCTAGAGGAAGCAGACAAAGATGCCATGATGCATGAGCCAGGAATGGAAAATGACACTGATCCAGATTTTGAACCATTTACGTCGAGTAAGCCTCATCTGATAACTCAATCTGAGGTAAATGACCTGGTCAGGGACTTGGGTTTGTCAAAGGCAAAAGCAGAATTACTGGATTCAAGACTGCAAGGATGGGGTCTGATGTCACCAGGCATGAAAATTACTGTCTTTCGCAGCCGCCAAGAAGATTTGACACAATTCTTTGGTCAGGTTGATAATCTGTGTTTCTGCACTGACATTTGACGGGCTGTTCACTGCTTTGGGTTGCCAGCAAGACCCACAACAATGACATCTTTTTATTGATTTGTCAGTGTTAAGCCTGAAAACTGTGTTGTTACACAACGGCAATGTCTACCCTTCAATACCAATTGGCTATACAGTACACATGAAGGAAACCTATGGAAATATGAAAGTTTTGCTGAAACACATACAGCACAGCAACTACAACTGGAACATCTATGGTGATCTGAAAGTAGTCGCGCTGCTACTAGGAATGCAGCTCAGATACACCAAGTACTGTTGTTTCATTTGCGAATGGGACAGCCGTGCCAAAGAGTCTCATTACATTAAAAAGGACTGGCCACTCTGTAAGCAGTTTGTTCCAGGGCAGAAAAGTGTGGCACATAAACCACTTGTAGACCTGACAAAGATATTTTTGTCTCCTCTTCACATAAAACTCAGACTGATGCAAAATTTTGTGAAAGCTATGAACAAGGAAGGTGAAGGATTTCGATATGTGAGACAGATGTTTCCCAGAATAACCAATGCCAAGATTAAGGAAGGCATTTTTGTTGGTCCACAAATCAAACAGGTCACCAATGATATGCAGTTTGAAGAACTTCTAGAAGAACTCCCCCTCAGGCCCCAATCTAACCTGGGACCCGATCCACCCCCAGCTGGTGGGAAGCTCCCACCATCGTCAGCAGGCTGTGGGAATCTGGATCTGTCCCCAGCCACCTGACTGGCAACGGAGCCACATCCCCATGGCCTGCCAGTGACGGCAGGGGCTCCACACTGCCAGATGTGTCCATAGCTGCTGCAGAAGGTGGTGGAAAGCCCCAGTGGCACTGGAAGTCCCGGGCACTGAATTTTAGAGGGTGCACAGGATGGATCCGGCTCCCCACGGTGGGTGGAGATGGACCTGAATGAAACCCCAGCTGCTGCAGAAAACCCTGTTACCCCTGCAACAAACTTTGTTACCAACTTTGCTCATATAGCTACTCAAATGGCACCATCATAGGACTTAAACCATAGGTCTCACACTCACAGCCCATGAGCTCCATGTTCCCCTCAAGTTATTTCCTGTGGCCTGCAAGGACTCTTAGTATTTCTCAAATAATGAACAATTTAAAAGGCATTTACTTACTTAGGTTTCAGTGGTGCAGCCCTCAGGCTAACATACTAGTCCTCATGCAGCCCTTGCGGTGTTTTGGGTTTGAGACCCCCGTCCTAACCAAATCAGTCACTCCATCAGGGGCTCATTCACCTGATCATCCATCAATGTGATACATACCATCATGTGCCTACAATGCCCCTCTGCTTTATATATTGGCCAAACTGGATTGTATCTGTGCAAAAGAATAAATGGACACAAATAAGACAAGAATGGTAACATTCCAAAACCAATAGAGAAACGTTTCAATCTCCCTGGCCATTCTTTAATGGACATGAAAGTTATAGTACTTCAGCAAAAATACTTCAAAACCAGACTTGAACGTAAAACTATAAAGTTGGAATTTATATGAAAATTTGACATTATCACCTTGGGTCTGAATAGAGACTTTGAATGGCTCACTCATTATATCAGGTAATTTGCCCTCTTAACATTAACACCTTCTCATCTATTGCTGTTTAAAGGCCACATGGACACTGATTGAATCAAAACAACTTATCTGATTTTCTAAAACAGACAAAAAATATACCTTGTGACTCAGCAGTTTCCATTTTATTCGTCTGATGAAGTGGAATTATACTCATGAAAGCTTATGCATTAAGTAAATCTGTTAGTCTTTAGCTACCCCTCTGGACCTTGTGAAGTTGAAATGAAGATTTCTGATGTGCCAGGGATGGTCTCTTGAAGACTCCAGAAGCACAAAAAACAAAAGATGTTCCTTCTGAGAATTATTTTGCTTCAGTCTCTATATATCTGCATGTCATTGCTGAAGCTTTATCTGAAACCCACAAGCTGATCTTATGAAGTTAATGACTGTGTGCTTGGCACATAACTGCTTGTTCCAGTGTTAAGAGATACAGATAATTTTAATTGCAGGAATACAGGATCCACCGATACATTACCTAACCTAACCAGCTTGTTAATCAGTGTTGTGTAAAGGAAATTGCTACAACATTTAATGTAAAATTTACAATCTGATAGTATAATAGAAACATCACAGAACGGATTTCTGCACGTAATATGATTTGATGACTATTTCCCCTGGGTTGGTCAATGAAAAGAGACCAAATCAGTGGTTCCCAATCTTTGTGGCTCAAGGGTCACAAATATCATTTTTACAACCCTGACGAGCTACCAGTCTTTTCCAGGCAACTCCCCTCCTCTCTCCTTGCTGCTTCCTCACTGAACTCCTGTCTCCTTGGCTGCATAAAGGAAACCAAATGCATCCTGTAGCCATGTGTGCGCCACATGGGTCCCTAGGCAGTGGCTGTATTCTGCAGCCCAGGAGTTGGAAGATCAGTGCTCCGCTCCCTCTAGCTCCAGCAGAGAGACCAGCCCCAAGTAAGCCAGGCAGAGTGCTTTGCTCTCTGCTTGAGTTGGAGTATGGGGGCTCCCATCCTTCTGGCTCCAGAAGGGACTGCGGCACTTATGGACCCAGGAGAAGCATTCTTCCATGCTTCCTGTTACATCCAGAGGGAATGGAGTGCTGAATTTCCATCCTTTTGGCAGCAGCAAGGATCCTATACCAGTCTTTTAACTCAACATAAACACACTTCAGCTGGGTCCTTAGACAGTGGCTCCCTTCTGCACACTCAGGAGGGGAATCCTGGGCCACTTTTAAAGCCCAGGTAGGCCACTGTTGACCCCACAACCACAGGCTGGGAACCACTGGACTAAATCATATGCTCACCAAATCCTGACTATTCCATTAACTAAGCAAACAAATGAGGAGTCCTTTGGCACTTAAAGATTAACAAATTGATTTTTTGCATGAGCTTTTGTGGCAGAAAGTCCCACTTTATCAGATGCTTTGAAGATGGGGGAACTTACAGATTGGTAGGAAATAAATGCAGGGAAGTGTAAGTCATAGGTACAGGTCACACTGTAACTGAAAATCAAAATAGTTGTAAAGATTCAAACACGGGGGAACAGCATACAGAGGGAAATGAGGTCAAATCACCTGTTGCAATGAGAGAAAACTCCAATGTCCCAATTAAATCCTGAGGCAAAGCAACCAAATTTACAAATGAATTCAATTTCAGTAGCTTCTCTTTGAAGCCTTGATTTAATAATCATCTGTGTGAGCACAGAAATTAACAAATCATTAACGGAGTGCTCATGAAGATAGAAATACTGGCCCACTTGTCTTAGAGTGCTGAGATTTCTGATGCCAGATTTGTGCCCATTTATTCTTTTGCGCTGAGATTGTCCTGTTTGTCCAATGTATAAGGTAGAGGGGCATCTGTTGCACATGATGGCATAAATCACATTGGTGGATGAGCAGGTGAATGAGTCTTTGATGGATTTCAACAGTTTCCACTCCACTATTAAACTTAGCCTGGAACACTCCACACAAGAGATCCACTTTCTGGACACTACAATACAAATTAGGGATGGATACTTAAGCACCACTCTATACCAAAAACCTACTGATCAGTATAATTACCTACATCCCTCAAGCTTTCATCCTAAAAACACCATACGATCCATTGTCTACAGCCAAGCCCTAAGAAAAAAACACATTTGCTCTGATCCCTCAGACAGAGGCAGACACCTTCAGGATCTCTGTCAAGCATTCTTAAAACTACAGTTCCCAGCAGTGGAAGTGAAGAAACAGGTTGACAGAGCCAGATGGGTACCCCGAGGTCAACTACAACAGGACAAGCCCAAAAAAGAAAACAACAGAACACCTCGTCATTACCTACACCCCCAAGTCAGACCTCTACAACACATCCTTGGAGATCTACAGCCTATTGTACAAGACAATCCGTCACTCTCTCTAGCCTTGGGAGACAGACCTCTCCTCACTTACAGATAGCCTCCCAACCTTAAGCAGATACTTACCAGCAACTACAGACCTAACACCAGAACCATTAGAGTAAGCACATACCCCCTACAAGAAACCATGCTGCCAGCTTTGCCCACATATCTGCACAAAAGCCACTATTACAGGACCTAATAATACCAGCTACTCCATCAAAGGCTCATTCAGCTGCTCTGAATTTATGCCATCATGTGCAAGAGATGCCCCTCTACCTTACACATTGGACAAACAGGACAGTCTCTGCACAAAAGAATAAATGGGCACACATCTGACATCAGAAATCTCAACACTCTAAAACCAGTGGGTCAGCATTTCTATCTTCATGAGCTCTCCATTAATGATTTGCTAATTTCTGTGGTTGCACAGGTGAATACTAAATCAAGGATTCAAAGAGAAGCTAATGAAATTGAATTCATTTGTAAATTTGGTTGCATTGTCTCAGGCCTTAATCAGGACATTGGATTTTTCTTTCATTTGCAACAGGTGATTTGACCTCATTTCCCTCTGTATGCTGTTCCCCAGTGTTTGAATCTTTACAACAGTTTTGATTTGCTGTTACATTGTGACCTGTTCCCATGACTTACACTTCCCTGCATGTATTTCCTACCATTCTGTATGTTCTGCCAGTTTCAAAGCATCTGATGAAATGGGGTTTTCTCCCACAAAAGCTTATGCAAAAAATGAATTTGTTAGTTTTTAAGTCCCCCAAGACTCCTTGTTTATTTGCTTTACTGAACTAGATTAACATGGCTACCCCTTTGGATCTCATTAACTAAGCACCATTTTTTCTTCTTCTAGGAAATACAGGTGATTAAGACCCAGCACAAGACCTGGCATTAATGCTTTGAAAGATATTAAATGGGTTAGTTATACTGTGAAGAAGAATGTTTGAAGAGATGCTTAGTGCAAATGGACAATTAAACAGCACACTAAGCCAATCAGAAATTCTCTCTCTCTTCTGATCAATGGTAAAGTTTACAGTGCCATTCCACTGCCATATTAACAGGAATAACATCAGCATAAACAAAGTTTATAGATGTGCAATCAGAAGCAGTACTAATAGTTTGAATTCATGAGGTCATCAATACAAAACAGAACATTTCTGAGTATCCATACTGGCACTTTTACAGCACAGTAAGGAGACAGTTCACTAAAACAAGAAACTCCAACAAAACTATAGGCAGCATTCAGTCTATAAGATGGCTTGTAATTAATTTAGAGTAGGTTTATGTCCTTTCTTCCTTTCAACATGAAGTCTTGAGCACGTTTAGTTTACCCTAATGAAAACAAATGTGTCTAATAACAGCTTTTTCACTGTATTTCAAGGAACAACATGTCTTCTTACCTGTCTGAACATGCCAGGAGAGGGTTGGGCACTTCAGGAAAGATAATTTTAAAGAAATTCAGCAGTGTGAGTGCTAGTAGTAACCAAGGCTAGTGGACAGTGATGGATTTAGGGGCAGGCACCTACCTACAGTGCTGGATTGTGGGATTTGGGGGTGCCAGGCTCAGAATGCTGTTTTTATTGTTAGAAACAAACTATCATGTAGATGATCCACAGAGATTTAAGACACTGATGAAACTGATGCAGTTAAATAAAGATGAGGCTGGAATCCAACACAAGGCATGAAGCCTGGTAAGGCCTCCAATTTCTGGTGCATTTGTGGTTTGACATGATATCCTGGTCCAAGTAAACATTGTAAGCAAAGCATTCCAAACTTAGTTTATGGGCATCATGAACACTACTACTTTGATAATAGGCCATCTTGATTTTGTTGTGGCCTAAAGAAAAAAAAAAAAAAAGTTTTGAAGATGCCATCAGTGCTGCCAAAGAAATGGAAAAAACTTAGGAATTGAGACTATCTTCAAGAAAACTTGCATTCCATAGAAGACATAATTTGATTAAAAGGGCAGAGATGAGGTGATAGGAAGCTAGGAAGAAAAATTAAAGAGGGATTTTTTGTTTTTTGCTCACTTGTTGACACTGCTTATGTCCATCTAAGTGTCCATCAAAGAAAGGTTTGGATAAGTGAGGTACCACAAAAAGACCTGGACACCCCCCCCCCACCTCTTGAATAATTGTAGAGACTTCACTGGATGCTGGCATGTAGACATCAACGATAAAGACCTCAATGTCTACTTGGACAACATCTATCACATTTTGCCACATGGGAACCACACTCCAC
The DNA here is from genome assembly GCA_007922195.1 of Podocnemis expansa. Lineage (NCBI taxonomy): Eukaryota > Metazoa > Chordata > Testudines > Podocnemididae > Podocnemis > Podocnemis expansa. The sequence goes on along the minus strand of ML682021.1, from coordinate 2,856,684 downwards.
TCCAAGTTCTGCAATTTATTCATGATACAGAATTGAGAGACACTCTTCTAATGTATGGACAGTTTTCAGGATTCTTGTCCTGCTGCTCATCATGGTTATAAACCTTTTGAAGACCAGGTTCATTAAACCATATCTGCAGTTGATGATGGCCAACAAGAGACTGACATTGCTTGTTATTTTTATTGCATGAAAATGCCATTGGCCAATCTTTCGATCTCTCTGAAGCTGTGCTTCAGTTTGCAAGGGCAAAGGTGAGAGAAGTGACCTTTTGAACTAAAGGAGTAGGTTAACATTCCAAAGCAATCACCTGTTTTAACACTATTTAGTACTGGTCCACCAATGTTGGTTAAGGCTACCAGACACCAAAGCCTGGAAAGGAGGACAGGGAAGTATGAAAAGGAGGACATTGGAGGACACATGGAGAAAATGTAGTATTAATGTCATATTCTTCTGTTTTTAGAGGGCCCTGGAATGCTTCCCCCTAAAAATAAGGTATTCTGTGGCATTCCAGCGTACTTTAACCCCTATAAGTAAAAAGCCAGACAAAATCATGTATTTTAAAATGCCTGCCAGAAGGAGGATGTGAAGGTGAAAAGGAGGACATGAAAGGTAAGGAGGAGGACGACATGTCCTCCTTTTGCCTGACATCTGGCAACCCTAATGTTGGTGCACCATTCAATTTCTTGATGTTAATACATAATTTTTAAAAATAAAAGGTTTCTATAAGTTTAAAGGAAACAAGTTTTTTTTTTAATTTGCTCATTATGGCATGAATATGTACTGATTTGCAGACCCAATGTGCAAATTTATCATCTTATATGACAGGGATAAGTCATGCATGCAAATTGTGCATCAAAGACATGAATTGCACTGCAAATGCAGGGCTGGCTCAAGGTTTTTTTGGCATCCTGGATGAACTATGATTTTGGCACACCTCCCTCGGCACGCACGGGAGGGGGGCAAGGAGGACAACCACCCCAAACCCTGCAGTTTGGCAGGGGTGCCACACTTCAGCATCATTTCTGGCCCCATCCTGAAAGCAGAGTGACCATAGTTTGGCCCACCCCTTGGAGTGAACCAGCAGGCCCAGGTGTGGGGCAGGAGTGCAGAGCCCAGCCTCTGGCCCAGGGTGCCCCCCACCCTTGCCAGGAAGGCAGGGGACACCACAGGCCAATTGACCCTGGGCCCCACCCATCATCCAGGGAAGGTCCTGTCTGTATAACTGGCCAACACTGGGCTACTGAGATTGGCTGAACTGCCAGACCCTGACCTCATGCAGCAAACCCAGGCAGCACTATTATCAAGCTATGGCGTGACACTTTTTAACTATTCACATACACAGCTGTGCTCCACAACAGGGGCATTGCTATACACAGCAAAAAGATCTGCAGCACAGGCCCCCAAACCTCCTCAGGCCTGCCCTCCCCCCAACTCCAAGCCCATGCACAGCACAGAGTGCAGCTCTGCCACACACATGCTCCCTCTGTCCTGGGCATGGAGTCCAATAACATGGGGCAGGCAAACCCCGCCACTTCCTTTGACTCAAGAAAGCAGCCAATGAGCCTGGCCCAGAGGGAGCAGGTAGTTTCCTCACAATGCTGAGCCAATGGACCCAGGAGCACCAGAGCTGGGCAGCCTTCATACAGAGCCCAGTGGCGCTCCCCCATCCAGATCTAGCAGCCTGGCCCAGTTCCCTCCCCGCCCAGTGATAGATGGATCCAGCAGTGGGTCCAGGCAGCAGGAAAAGCTCTCCCCAGGCTGAGCCTAACACAGAGCCAGCAGGAAGCTTGGAGGCCTCTTTCCTCATGCTGTGCCATATAGATACCTTCTCAATTTAATGGATAGGGAAACTGAGACACATATCATGGAAGGTACTTGAATTCCCTCCCCATAAGTTTATACCCTGCATCCATGATACAGCAAGGAATAAAGTTGGGGAGTCCTGACCCCTAGGCCCTTTCTCTAACCACTAGATCTTACTCCCCACCCAGAGCAGCAAATAGAGCTCACGAGTCCTGATTAAACCAAGCCCCATGCTCTGTCCTTGCTCTATTCTTTGGTCCCTCTCTCCTCCTCCTTCTCTCAACTCCAAGAATCAAGTTGGGGTCTGTCTCACCTGAAAGAGCTTCTGATGTTTGGGGATTCTGATGGTATATGGCAGTGATGGAGGAGTGGAGGGATCCCAAGTGGAAAGTCTATGACATGGTTGTGAGGAAGGTGGAATGGAGTGGGGGGACAAAAGTGATGAGGGACCTGAATAGAATGAAATCAGTCACACACGTCCTGGATCCCAGTCATGTCTAGGGGTATTTGCATCACATTTCCAGGTCAAAGCTGCTTTCAAATCTAAGTTGAGTTCCTGGTGTGATCCTCCATCAACCCCAGAGATGCCCCCACTGGGCTTTGTCCTATTGTCATGGACCTGATGCTAGTGGAATCACTCCTACTTTACACAAGGCAGAAGCAAGACCAGAATTATCATTCTGGGTTTTGGATTATATCTGCCTTGTATCTAAATTCCAAAGGGGTAGCTGTGTTAGTCTAGTTCAGAAAAAACAAAACAAAAAACAAAAACCCAAGGAGTCCTATCTCACTTAAAGACTAACAGATTTATTTTGTGCATGAGCTTCTGTGGGAGAAAATGCTACTTCATCAGGTGCGTTGAAGATGGGGGAATTTACAGAATGGAATAAAAATAAATGTAAGGGAGTATAAAACATGGGATCAGGTCATACAGTAACAGCAAATCAGAGCAGTTGTTAAGGTTCATACCCTGGGAAGGCTGAAGTCAAGTTACCTCTTGTAATGGGAAAAGAAGCCATAGTCATAATTTGGTCCTGCTTTCACACAATCTAATTTGCATATTAATTCCACTTCAACCATTTTTCTTTGCAGTCTTGATGCCCCAGTGATATCCCTGAGTATAGTCATTAACAAATCATTTATAGAGTGATTAGAAAAATAGAAGTGTTTAGCAACTGGTTTTTTCAGTTTTGTGCTTTCTGATGTCAGTCTTGTGTTCATTTATTCTTTTGCGCAGGGATCGTACTGTTTGTCCAATGTATAAGGTGTCAGGGTATTTCTGGCACATGATGGCATAGATCATATTAGTAGATGAGCAGGTAAATGAGCTTTTGATGGAGAAACTGACTTGATTAGGATATGCGGTGACCAGTGGCATTCTATTGCTTTCTTTTTTGAGCCTCTCCTGCAGATGATTTTGGGGTACCCATCTGGCTCTGTCAATTTGTTTTCTTACTTCCCCATGTAGGCACTGTTGTTTTAAGAATGCTTGATAGAGATCTTTGAGATTTCTGTCTCTGTCTGAGGGACCAGAGCAAATGTGGTTTTATCTTAGGGCTTGGCAGTAGACAATGGATCGTATGGTGTGTTTTGGATGGAAGCTTGAGGGATGTAGGTAACTATACCAATAACTAGGTTTTCGGTATAGGGTGGTGTTGATGTGTCCATCCCTAATTTGTACTATAGTGCCCAGAAAGTGGATCTCCTGTGTGGAGTGTATTTGGCTCTGGAAAGTGAGTGTTTTGGGGTCTTCCCCTCCTGAACTCTGTCAGGAATGTGTAAATGCCAGTATAAGGCCAACGGCAGCAGACAGCAGTCTCTACAAATCCAGGCAGTGGGTCAGGACTCCTGGGTTCTGTTTCTGGGATGGGCAGGGAGTGAGATCTAATGGGCTAGAGCAGAGAAAGAGGACTCATGCCTTGTGCGGCCCACCATGACTTCCTGAGCCAGGGGTGGCTGGAGCCAGAACCTATCATGCCCCTCCACACGCTTGCTTTGGCTCTGCCAGAGCCAAGGGAGTCAGCATCTCCCTTTCATGTGGTTTCCCCAGCAGTTGATGATGGGGGCAACTTATGCCCCCCTTCCCAGCTGCTGCCAGAGCCAGCACAGGAGCCAGTCACCCAGCAGCGGTCCCCCAACATGCTTTCCCCAACCGGGAGGGGACAGTGACAGGACTTTTTGCCCCCCTGCGTCTAGTTTCTGCTGTGGCCAGGTTAGATGGGTGGTCAAGTTGGGTTGATTGTGGGCATCATCCCCCCACTTTCCCCACTCAGTTAGGACTTTTGGCCACACCTCGGGTCCTCACTCCCACATGGCTGGCGACTCCCCCTCACCCATCACTCCTGCCTGGAACAACCAGGGTCACCACCATTACTGCACACATCACAACCCACTGGGAGCTGGAAGGAAGGAACTTACTCACCTGTCCTGGTGTCTTGGTAGCATTTGTTACCTGGGTCTAGTAACAGGGACAGGGTGAAGGTTTCCTTTGCTGTTATTGAAAGGTGTGTGCCCTAGCCTTAATAAATAAGTGTGTTAGTCCAGGGGTCTCCAACCTTTTTAAGGCTGGGAACCCTTTCTTAAGCTCAAAAAAGTTTCAGGGAGGGACTCCCTGTGCACCGCTGCACAGCAGCGCTGCACTGCAGGCAGTATCTGGCCAGCGGTGGGTCAGAATCTTGCCCGTGCCGCTCTCCTGCTAAGAACTGGAGTCCCCCCTCCCAGGTAGGGGGCCGCAGCTGCGGCTGTCCTTGTTCCTGGCAGGGGAATAGGGTCACAGGCATCTACTGGGCAGGGAGCCATAGCTGTGGCAGCCCCCATTCCCGGCAGGAAAATGGGGCCGCAGTGGCTGCAGCACAGAGCTATGGCTCGCTACCTCCGCCCAGGAGCTGCCTGCTGCCCGCTGCCCCATTCACCTGCTGGGAGTGGGGGCTGCTGCGGCCATGACTCCCAGCCAGCCTCTGCAGGGGAGAAGGGGCAGGCAGCCCTGGCCGGGAAGGGAAGCCATGCTGGCATTGGCAGCCAGTGAGTGCAGGCAGCCCCCTGTGGCCACCACCCCTGCCAGGATCCAGCCCCAGCAAGAGCATCTGGGCCGCAGCTGGGTTCTGGGCCCAAGGGAGGAGCAGCACCATGGACCCCCAGGGACTCATGGACCCCAGGTTGGAAACCACTGTGTTAGTCTTTAAAAGTGCCACAGCACCCCTTGTCTTATTAGCATCTAAAAGCCTGCCCTGAACAACAGAACCTCAAGCCTGATTTTCAGATTACTAAGCCATTTAACAAAAATGCCTTTCTGAACTGGTAATCTGTGAGGGAAGGATGAGTGAAGAAAGGGCAGTTTGCAACCCACTCAGAAAGAAAGCAAGACAGAAAGCAAGCTAGAAAGTAAGAATTCAATTCTGTCTAATATTGTGCCCCTTAAAGTCTGGTGCCATAGGTGACCACTTTATTCGCCTATATGGTTGGTCTGGCCCTGTACAAGTGCACAAAAAAATAAGGTATTCAAAAAGTTTAGCAAATAGAAAGGGTGCTGAAGATGGTTCTCACCTGGGGTGCTGTTGGTTGAGATCAACCAGTGCTCCTGGTGTAAGATGCAGGCTGCTGGAGTCAGAGTTGCTGAGCCACTGTGACGTGACATATACTGCTATTCACTGTGTGCTTGCATGCTGGCTGAGAGCATGAAGATAAGGAGCTGCAGCAGCAGAGCATTTTAAGGTAACCAAGGTTACAAGAAAGTAGTGACAAAAACTCTCACTGTCCTGGGTTGTACCCAAAGTGACACTCACACAAGGCTGAGCATGCTGTCAGAGATTGAAAAAATAATAATCAAAATTTCTCCCCTTCCAGCACAAACAAGGTTCCTTTGCAACAAAATGTATGGAGTAGCATTAAACCCACTGCATAAACCACTTTTAAATCATTTATGTTAATATGAAACAAGAGAAAATGTTGCATTAAAGACATTAAATGTACAATTTCATTTTAAATACATTTTTCTAACAAAGTTTAATAAATAAGGGTGCTAGATCATTCAAGCTCCCCTTGAAGCGTTTATACAACCTCCATGCCTCAGCCTAATTAGCTCAGTCATCAGTCACTGTGACCCTGAGAAGTGTATGGCAAGTCTCATCTCACTCCTTCTGAGACAGATTTACATATAGCTGCAGTCTAGAACTGAGCAGCGGATTAAGTTCTTGCTCCTTGACCAAACCAATTGCACTAAAACCCAATGCTGCAGCATTAGGATAAAGACATTAAATGGTTACTACTAGCATGAAAATGATACTTGCAGGCACCGCATTAAATATTTGAAGAGGAGAGGAAATATTTTTAAAATTGAAAGCAGATACATGTTTCTATGGCCCTGAGAAATACCTGTTGTACCAAGTGCTCCATAATCACAATCCAATTGTTAAACATGCAGCTGCCATAAAGGGTAATGGGAACTGTATGCCTGAATGGGAAAATATCCCCCTTTTGTATGTTTTGTTGTTTTATTCTAAACATTTCCTACCCTTGCAGTCTTCTACAGGGAACATTATATTTTCATCTTTTTGCTCCCTCTCAGAAAAGGAAAGAGAAGGTGAGGGGGAGGGAGAAACTGAAAAGATTTTTTCAAAAGTTGCTTGTAACCATTCTATTCCACCACCTAGATTTCCTTTTCAATATACTTAGTGAATTGATTTTACTCCTTTTCTTTTTAGCCTGTGTGTTTCTTGTTACTTGATGCTCCTTAATTGCATAAAGGTGTTTATTCAAAAGGCACAAGACCATGTGAAAGCTGCTAATGTAGGAAGAATGCTAATGAACTGCAAAGCACAACAATTAACAAGATCTAAGCTCCGTGGTTCCTTGAATTAAATGCTCCTGTTCTCTTTGGCAAGGCTTAACTACTCAAGACCAAGGTCAACAGAAAGATGTTATTCTTTCCCCAACTTCAGCTTCTGTAAGTCATATTTACAGAAGCAGAACACCTGGTATATAAATTAAACTCTTTTTCATAAGAGAAGTATGGAAAAGTTTGCCTAGCTTGCTTAAATTCAGCTACATACTGGTTCCTTTATTTACTTGCTGCTGCTGCTTTTTTTTCTTTTTAAAAGTCAAATTCTCCTCATCAAAAGTTTGCAGTAAAATACAAAACGAATACACACAAATGACTCCCTGCATTACTCTAGCCTTAGCCCAAATACATAATGAAGTGATCCTTTCATGCATGCAACAGTGGGATACAAAAATGTGAACGCATTGAACAATTTTCTGTGCATAAGTCTGGCAAGTCTGTAGCACAACAGAAGCTTCACCTTTCAGCCTTTGCTAATGTTTCTGCTGTCACACAGACGTTTCTTAGCCCATCGATTGTTTTGAAAACAGAAACCATGGTAAGTGATGCTTGATGATAATCTTTTGGTTTTGGAGAGTTGGCATGTATGTACTCAGCTGAAAACATCAAAGGCTTGCCTAGATATATCAAATAAGTAATATATCTTAATTTTAAAAAATCATGCCTCAACTTGGCTTCTACTATTTCTATTTCAACAGTTTTCTCATGTCACTGCTTTTAGCACATCTGGGGACAAAACACCACCTTGCACTTTCCTATCTTCAGGTCTGCCTTTTTCCATTACACTGCTGACAGTCAGTCCTAGTTACAGTACATTTGCTTCCCAAGATACTTCATTTTTGCTCAGAACCGTGTAAAATGTAATTCTTCATCTCAGACACAGGGCCCGATGCATAATTGTATAAACTGGCTTGGCTCCATTGACTTCTGTGGAATTAGACCAGCAGGGATCCGTTCCTCCACAGACTTTTTTTTTTCCCCAGGCAATTCTGAGGCTTTGAAAAGTCAAAATTACCCTGGTCTGTAATTGAAAAAAGAAGCCTTGCTTCTTTGGCACCTGAATCCCTATGTTCTCTATCAGATACATCAGAAGATGCTACTGTGAAAAGTCACTTTCAAGCATCTTATATTGTGCACATAGGTGGATACTTGAACCATAGTTCAAAGAGTTGGTCTGCTAGTGCAATATTACTTTCCTTAGTTGAAAGCCTTCTTGTAAGGAACCTTCATTTGAATTTTTGACGACAGTTGGGGCCACTAGAGGAAACTAATCACACAGTGGAGGAGTTTTAGGCTCCTATTCTTACCAATTACCCTCTATTATCTCCATAGGAGAGTTCAAAATGTGCTCTTTAGTTTCATTAGCATGAGTATTTATAGATGGACTGAGATTCTGAAAGTTTAATATAACCAGCCAAATGAGTTTAAATCCAAAATATATAATGGATTGTCCAATGGTGCTAGCTATTTTTGACAATGTCAGAAAGTTCCTGAAATTTCCTAAGAAACTAAGAACGGGCATACAGGGTCAGACGAATGGACCATCTAGCCCAGTGTTCTGTCTTCTGACAGTGATTGGTCCCAGATGCATCAGAGGGAATGAACAAAATAGCATAATTTATCAAGAGATCCATCCCTGTTATCCAGTTCCAGCTTTTGGCAATCAGAAGACTGGGGACACCCAGCACATGGGCTTGCCATCTTGGCTAATAGCCACTGATGGATACACCTTCTATGAATTTATTTAATTATTTTTAACCCAGTTATACTTTTGGCTTTCTTTGGCAACAAGTGCCACAGGTTGTGTGAAGTTTTTTCTTGAACCTGCTGCTTCTATTTAATTTCAGAGAGAAACCCCTGGTTCCTATCTTACATGAAGAGGTATATAATTCACTTTCTCCACACCCTTCATGATTTTATAGGCCTCTGTGATATCCTTCTAAGTTGTATCTTTTCTAAGATAAACAGTCCCAGTCTTTTTAATCTTTCCTCATATGGAAGCTGCTCCTTACCCCAAATCATTTTTATGACATTCTCTGTCCCCTTTTAAATTCTAATCTTGCTTTAAAAAAATAAAAATGGACAACCAAAACTTCAGGCAGTACTCAAGATGTGCATTTATCACAAATGTATCAGTAGCCTCTAAACTTCTTACCTTCTACTCCCCTTACCTCTGACTTATCTTGTGTCTAGCTTGTCCTGTCCCTACCCTCTCCAACTGCAGCAGGAGCCAGGGGCTGTATCTGGGATACCTTCTAATACTGGGTAGCACAACCCCTCACATAGTTCCACTGACTTTGATATGTAGCAAGGTATTATTCTGTGTCAACAATGGTGTCAGTTTTATTACAACCTTCACTATTAAAACCCTTGCTTTGAAAACAGTAGGTGTGTAAATGATTTAGGGCCTAGTTCAGGAAAGCATCTCTAATCATCAAGCATATGCATGAAATTAAATAGGACTAAGAATGGCCTTAAATCTGCATCTTCCTAAACCAGGGCTTTACTAGTAAGTATCTTGCTGTTAACTAAAAAAAAAAAAAAAAAAAAAAAAAATCAGTTGGCTTTTTAAATAAGATTTTTTTTTTGTTTTACAAGTTTCCATTAAAATACTCTTTTATGCAAATAAATAAAAATGTTTAAAAAATAAGCAGGTCAGAGGACCCCCCCCCCTCATTACCTGTAAGTTAAGGAGCTATAGCTGTGGTCTGACCTTTCTCCCTCTCTGGGCCCCCAAGGACCACCTACAGACCTTTAAGTTTGCAGTCCCCCATGATTGATTTACACTCTGCCTTGGAATTTTCCACCAACATACAGCACCTTGCTAGGCCTGTCATTGCCAGGACTTCTTAGGAACCAAAGAACACCTCTGGGACATGGTTTATAACTAGCCTGGCTAAGCCAGAAGGGCAACTGAAGCTCCTGGCCTAATCAGCCCTCAGGAGACTGCTCAGCTTGTGCCTACCAGCTGCCTCCCCTCAGGCAATCAGCCACAGCCCAGCTACCTGCTCACTGCCCCTGAGCTAGCTGAGCTAACAGGACAGGGGGCTGACTAGGGATTCACCCCCCACCCCCAGCAGCCTGTCAGAAGAGCAAGTGATACTAAAACAAGCTAATAACAAGCCCCAGTTCAGCAAAGCATTTAACTGCCTCCTTAACTTTATTAAAATCTTGAAGTCGGGGCATTACTCACATGCTTTAGCACATATTGACTTGCTGCTCACAAACAGAGAAGATTTGATCAGGGAAGTAGAAATGAATGGCAACCTCAGTAGCAGCGACCATGAGATGGTAGAGTTCAGGATCATGAGAAAACGAAGAAAGAAAAGAAGCAGACCACAGTCCCTGGACTTCAGAAAAGTGGATTTTGGCTCCTTCTGAGAACTGATGGGCAGGATCCCTTGAGAGACTAATCTGAATGGGAACAGCATCCTGGAGAGCTGGCTGTATTTTAAAGAAACTAAGGGAACAGAAAGATACCATTTCTGATGTGCAGGAAGAATAGGAAATATGGCTTAGCAGAACTCTACATTGAGCTGAAACACAAAAGGGAAGCTTACAAGAAGTGGAAGCTTGAACAGATGACTAGGATGGAATATAAAAGATATTGGTTGGGCCTGCAGGGATAAAATCAGAAATGCCAAAGGGCAATTGGAATTGCAGCTAGCAAGGAATGTGAAGGATAACAGAAAGGGGTTCTTTAAGTATGTCAGTAACAAGAAGAAGAACAGGGATAGTGTAGGTCCCTTACTGAATGGCGCAGATATCCTCATGGTGGATGATGTGGAAAAGGCTGATGTATTCAATGCTTTCCTTAAGTCAGTCTTCACCAGTGGGGTCAGCTCCCAGGCTACTACATTGGGTAATACAGAATGAAGAGAAGAAGAGCAGCCCTCGGCAATGGAAGGTCAGGTTAGGGCAGGAGTCTCAAACTCAAACCACGAGGGCCGCATGAGGACTAGAATACTGGCCCAAGGGCCACACCCCAGAAAGTGCCCCCCCACCAGCCTGGGACCCGATCCGTCTGTGGCCAGGAATTAGATCCATCCCTAGTTGCCTTTCTTCAGTGACTAGGGATGGATCCAGATCCCTTCACTCAGGTGGATCCAGTTTCCCCCCCACCCTGCCGCTGACTTCCTGTGAGTCACCCTGAGCCCTTCCTTAACCACCCCCTATGCTGCCGCCAGCTCCCCAGGGCCCTTCCCTAACCTCTCCCTCACCTAAAGGCAGCTCCCCCTGCTCCTCTAGGCCCTGCTTGAGATGTGGGGAAAGCACCCCCCCACAGTAAAATCCTCCCCCATGCCCAGCCCTGCTCTGGCCAGCAGCAGAAGTGAAAGTAGCCCTCCCCCCCGGCCCAGCCCTGGTGGCTGTGCTGTGTGGTGGGGAAACCACCCCCCCAACAGTGCCAGTGGTGGGAACTCCCCCCCCAACACCCTGCTCTGGCCACAGGGCCATCTCTGGGGGAGCTGGGCCACAGACAAATTGCCCTTTGCAGATGTTCCCACTCCCTCTCCCGGCAGTGGGGGGTGGGGCTGGCCAGCCCAGGGGAGGCGCAGGCCCCTTCGCCTGCTCCCCCATGCTGGAAACTGGGCGAGCCAGCGAAAAGCGGCGCCCAGCTCAGCTCTCCCGGTCTCCCCCAACACGTACTGCTTCCGGCTCTGTGCCAGAGCAGCAGGGAGGAGGCGGTAGGCAGCATGGCACTGGCTCCGCGCTGCCTCCCACCTCCTCCCTGCTGCTCCAGTGCACAGCCAGAAGCAGCGTGTGTTGGGGTTGAGGGAGTGTGGAGACCAGGAGAGCTGAGCCAGGTGCTGCTTTTTGCCATCTTGCATGGTTCCCGGCATGGGAGGACAGCAATGCGGGCCTCACGCTGCCCTCCTTGGGCAAATAGCACAGGGCCCCCAGAATCTTGGGGTCCCGGGCGATTGCCCCCCTCTAGGGACAGACCTGTCTGGTCAGCAGTGGTGGGGAAGTATCTTCCACCCAGCACTGCTGGCCACGCTGTGGCCAAAAAAGGTGGGAAAGGCACTCCTCTGCCAGGCCCTGGTTGCCAGGCTGTGCAGCAGGGAAGTCACACCCCTGTGCTGCCCACACCCACCAACTCCCCGTGCTCCCCTGCGTCAACTGCCCCCTCCACAGCCTATCGTGGGAGGCTGCCTCTCCCTAACCCCCCTATGGCCCCTTCCTCACGGCCCCCTTACCTGGCCACTAGAGTGACCATGCCACAGGCAGGGCTCCCCCGCTGCCCTGAACATGCTGAGGGCAGCAGCTTTGGCCCACCCTGCCTTGGAAGTAAGACTAATGCCGAGCTCCCAGCCAGCAGACGAGCTCGGCACTTCAAAAGCACCATGGGTCACTTTTGACCCATGGGCGAAGGGGTTAGCAGCCCCTGGATTCTTGGGGATCATCACTGGCCACACGAGGTAATTCCAAGGGCTGCACGTGGCCCATGGACTGTGTATTTGAGACCCCCTAGGTTAGGGACTATTTAAAGAAGTTGGATGTGCACAAGTCTGTGAGACCAGATGAACTGCATCCGGGGGTGTTTAGGAAGTTGGCTGATGTGATTGCAGAGCTGCTAGCCATTATCTTTGAAAATTTATGGCAAATGGGGGAGGTCCTGGATGATTGGAAGAAGACAAATATACTGCCTACCTTCAAGAAAGTGAAAAAGGAGGACCTAGGGAACTAAAGACCAATCAGCTTCACCTCAATTCCTGGGAAAATCATGGAGCAGGTCCTCAAAGAATCCATTATGAAACAGTTGGAAGAAAATACGGTGATCAGGAACAGTCAGTTTGGATTCAGCAACGGCAAATTGTGCCTGATCAAGCTGATTGTCTTCTCTGATGAGGTGACTGGATATGTGAATACAAGAATAGCCATCAATGTGATATACCTAAACTTTAGCAAAGCTTATGATACGGTTTCCCACAGCATTCTTGTCAAGAGAAGTTAAGGAATTATTGTTTGGATGAATGGACCATAAGGTGGATAGAAAGCTAGCTATATCATTGGGATCAGGGGGTAGGGATCAATATCTCAGTGTCTAGTTGGCAACCAGTAACTGGTGGGGTGCTCCAGGGGTTGTTCCTGGGCTGGCTGTGTTCAACGTCTTCATTAATGATCTGGATGATGGGATAGATTGTATGCTCAGTAAATCCGTAGATGAGACCAAGCCTGGGGGGGAATGTTAAACATGCTGGAAGGCAGGTACAGGATTCAGGGAGACCTAGACAATTTGAAGCAGTGGGCCAATAGAAATCTCATGAGGTTCAGCAAGGCCAAGTACAAAGTCCTGCACTTAGGATGGAAAAATCCCATGTACTGCTTCAGGCTAGGAACTGATCGACTAAGTAGCAGCACTGTAGAAAAGGACATGGGGGTTATGGTGGATGGGAAGCTGAATATGAGTTAATAATGAGTCTTGTTGCCAAAAAGGCCAATGGCATATTGGCCTGCATCAGCATGAGTGTTGCCAGCAGATCGAGGGATGTGATTATTCCTCTCTGTTCGGCACTAGTGAGGCCACATCTGGAATACTGTGTCCTGGTTTGGGTTCCGTAGTACAAAAAGGATGTGGACAAATACAAAGAGTCCAGCGGAGGGCAACAAAAATGGTTGGGGGGTTGGGGCCCCTGACTTACGAGGAGAGACTGAAGGAACTAGGCTTATTTAGTCTGCAGAAGAGAAGACTGAGGAGGGATTTGATAGCAACCTTCAACTACTTGAAGGTTGCTCCAAGGAGGACGGAGCTCAGCTGTTCCCAGTAGTAACAGAGGAGAGAACAAGAAGCAATGGTTTCATGCTGCAGCTGGGGCATTTGAGGTAGGATATTAGAAAAAGCTTTCTCACTAGGATTATGGTGAAGCACTGGAATGCGTTACCTAGGGAGGTGGTGGAATCTCCATCTTTGGAAACATTTAAGACCCAGTAAGACCAGTGGTGTATGGTGGGAAGGGGGCAGGGAGGTGTGTGGCCTCCAGGCAACAGGCTGCAGTGGGATGCAAGGCTGACCCCTACCAATGTGCAGGAGGAGAGACATAGAAGACTCTGAACTGCACAGACCTTGCTGCACCCCACCCCCGGTTGTGAAAGGCCAGTCTGGTGCCCCCCTGGGGGGGAGGAGGAGGCTGCCCCCCATCATAGCCAGTAGCTGGTAAATGTTGGAAAGTTGCCGCACTGGCTAGGGTAGTCTGCTCCTTCACTGAGGAACAGCCACAGGCTGAGCCATTTGAGAGCTGCCTCCTGGACCCTAGTGCTGGGAGGGTTACCTTTCTGTGTGTGCTGCACTGCCCAGCCTACACAGAAATGAAATTCTTCTAGCACTATGAGCCAGGAAGCAGCATATAAGTTCAGCACAGCACTGGAGCCTCTGCAGGAAATAAAAGTGAAGGTAACTATATGTGTCTGATCCCAGGGACACCTCACATCCTCACCTACCCCCCTGCCACATTCTGTGAGGGGCTGACCCCATCCCTACCCTCCTTTCCCCTCATCAGGAGAGAGGGAGGTATGAGGCTAGCCAGCTCCACCCAGGGGCTAGGGTCCCTGCTGCAGCATGGGACAGTAAGTGATGGCGGTGTGGGTGCCAGACCTGGCCAGCCCTTTAAGCTGACTGAGGAGAGAGGGGGGACGATGCAGGAGGTGCTGAGGGATGCTTCCTCACTGTCCCCCAACCTCATGTGGGAAAGAGCTAATCTGGCTTCCCTTCCCTTCCCAGGTAGGGGTGGTGGTAATGGTGAGGATGCCCTGTCTTAGTCAGAGCTGGGCTGACGGGCTGTTGCAGTGGACCAAGGGTGGCTGCCACAGACTAGGTAAATGCATAGGTGGGAGTCTAGGGTGGGGATTTGCACCTCCCCCCCTCCCCCAACCTCATGTCCCTCTGCTTGCACGTACAGGCCTTCCCCTCCCCAGGGCAGCTGGGCAGTGGGGCTGGGACTCCTCTTGCTCTGGAGGGGCAGCATGAGGGGGTGCAAATTTGGCCTTGGGCCCTGGGCACCAGTCACCCTTGGTACACCACTGGATTAGACAAAACTCTGGCTGAGATGATTTAGTGGGAGTGGTCCTGCTTCTAGCCGGGGTTTGGACTAGATGACCTCATGAGGTCCCTTCCAATTCCATGATTCTATGATTCTAGAGTGCTATGGTAGATCAGGGACTAAACTGTTTCTCATCATTCACTCTTCTTCCTATCCCCTCAATTTTTAATCAGTCCATTTCAGTTATTTTTAATTTAACCATCATCTTAGTTGCAAGCCCGCCTCCTCAAAGATTTTCAGAGCTACCAACCTAGTGGAAAAATACAGTATATGTTATAATTTTTATTTTGTTTGACAGCTAAGGTCAACAGACAGCAACCTTTCTATCAGCCAGATGCTGGTAAAACTGAAGTGTGAAAATACTGGATCCAAACCATCAGGGGAAGAAAATTACCATTCTGACATTTAATACATAGGTTCTTGTATTCACTGGCTGTTGGTTTAACTGTGAGTAAGAGGAAGGTTCAGTGTCATGGATTAGAGCCACTGCAGTGACACTGTGCATCTGCTGCTGCGAAAGCAAGTTACATAATTGCAGAGTGGAGTTGGATGAAGTGATGTACGCTTTACAATGAGCTGTATTCTTCCCTAGCAGTTTTTAATGGGCCTTGGGGTAGTGAGAGAATGCCCACACACTATATGTAGATGCAGAATTAGAAAACTGAGAACAAACCTGAACAGTATTATCATCATAACCTCTATGCAATTCACATGTAATTTAGTAACTGTCAACAGACATAGGGATAGTGGGGTCAATATGAAGACATGGAAGCACAAAATATGGATATGCTACTTTTTAACCTCTGCTACTTTCAAATTTGGCTTAGATCCCAGGTGAAATGTGTTTAGTGATATCAAATTAGTTGTTGATATTGGATGCCTCAGATCAGAAATACACTTAGCAAAATCTCAGGACTGGCATAGGAAGAAGTGTTGATGCAGTGTTGGCAGACCAGGAGTGGGAGTGCTTGCATGGAACATGCCTTAAAAATGTCGTGATTCTGCTCAGTGCTGTCAGTTTTTCATTGTCATAAGCATGTATTACTGCTGGTGTCATCACTGAACAACATCTGCTTCTCCCCACTCACCTTGGCAGGATATGGAACCTCCACATAAGCCTTCTTTCCTGTGCCTGTCATCTTGCAGTAATAAGACTAAGTTCAGGAATCAAGACTAAGACTCTTGTTTAACAGTTTATAAAATCCTATACATCTAAGTCTGTGGAGGTGGCTCTGTGATTGATCTTTTTGCTGGCAAAAAACACTTTAAGTAATAAGTACTAGGATAATGAACAACAAGTCACTATAAATATATTTCATTAAGTGCAGCTGAAGTGACTTTGGAATGCAGTAGATTGTACCCTTGATATTTACAACGAATATAATCTTTTAGGGATCCTAGCCAGCTACCAAAGATGTGACATTGTGCTTGCCACAACTCTTCCAGCAAGTCAAATAACACATAAGTCATTGATACTTCCACTAATGAGATAAGCACATTAAAAATAATGGCACATATCTGTTAAATTACCCCCAAGCAGTTCCCTGTTCTGTATTTTTGTGACTGGCAAAGTAAGATCTCAAGTACAAGGAACAGAGGCGGCCATAGGCAATTAGGAGTTGTAGGTGAAGGACCATTGTGGAGCCCCCTAAAGAGCACAATGTAGGTTGCCACTGCTACTGCCACCCTCCCTGTGGCCCCAGTGCCCCTTGCAGCCCTAACCACCCCACGCTACCCTCCTAGGACTCCTTGTTTGTTTTGCTGAACCAGATTAACATGACTATCCCCCTGGAACTCGTAAATTATTCTTGGGTATGATATTTTAAAGATCTTTCCATCATGAAACTTGTAAGTTGATCATCTTTCACTTAACATAAATGAGCTAATGCTGAACTACAAAGTTAAAATGAACATTTTTTTTAAAGTATGTGCATTAATTAATAAATAAAAAGTGGTAAAATTAATGATGGCTCAAAATAACTAAAGTACCACATTTAAAATTTTGGCAGTCAAATCTTACAAATTTTATATATAGGCTTGGGTTTATTGTGCACTAGACATTTAATACAAATAATAAATAAAAATAAGTGAAAAGAAGGTTTCTAGTGTATAGCTATAAATTAAAAACACCAAATTTCAATGAAATTCTCTGAAGTACTCAAGTTTATAACACTCTGGCCCCCTGCAAAATATTAAATAGTAAGTACAAAAGAAGCTAAAAAATTAGCAAAAGAAAGACCCGCAGCACAGACATCACACACAACTATAATGATTGCCTGAGGGCAGCACTGTATTTATATGTAGCAGCCTATATGGACTTACCTGGTAACCTGAGCTAACCAAAGCCAAAGGCAAAATTGTCAGAGGCACAGGGAAAGGCAAAAGAAGAACAGGTAAAAAAAGAAAAGAAAAAGATAATATTTCACAAAATTAAAAAATGGCAAAATAAATGGCCACACTGAGCAACTAAACTACTGGAAAAGTTCCTTCTATTGTGCTGTCTGTTGCTTGCTCCTGGTTTTTTTGCATGTCAGTGTGAAGGTAATGGGCAGATAATGGTGAAACAGCAATTCAGACAAAGCACAGATCCTAATGATAGTTTGCCTCGATGACCTAAGACTGAAAACTGCTTAGGCTTCCAGCCCTACTAGCTCTGCTAGATGGGAACAATTTCTATATTTTTCTATATTTTCATCTCTGTCCACCAAATTGAGGATGGGGCCCTTATTGCTTGGGGTCCTTGGTAGCTGCCTGCTATACCTACCCCAAAAGCCACCACTGGCAAGGAGGGATGAGTTTATTTATTCAGTACTGCCTGATGATAAGGCTTCCTGACATTCCTTATTCTCCTTTTCAGAATGTCAATCAGAAGCTTTACCTGACTTTCCACGTGGACCTATGTCCATTACAGTTATTGCCCTGCTACTGTATGAGATTTTTCACTTTCATTAATCAAACTAAGATCTAGGCCAGCCTGACTTCAACAAATCCATAATATGTAAGACACAAGGTCAGTCATTGCTAACATTTGAGATACCCAGTTATGAATCAATCTACTGAAAATTCAATATGGTAGGTATATCCCCTATTTGGTACATAGACAGCACCTCACCTTACAACATGGATATGTTTTGTTGTTTCTTTCTTTTTCTAAACGGAAAAATAATATACTATTCAATGTATTTTATTGCTTTTTCATCCATAGATCAAAGATCCTCTAACATCAATTTTGTGATTAGTCATACAGAAATAACAGCGTACCAAGTACAATTTGCATTCTTATAAATTAGTCTCTCTAATCCTTTTATTTAGGAATGGGTTAAGAATACTTGATTTTGGCTTTGTGTGAGTCTTCTTTTTGTTTTGGTTGTGAGTGGATTTTTTTAATCTACTTAAGGGAAAGCCTTTTTTGAGAAGCAGAAATGTGCTCATTTGCTGTTCTGCCCGTTGCAGTTACCTGCACTTAAGACTGCTTTACTAACATCACGTCTGTTATGATATGTTGAGAAGCTTACTTTGCCTGATCCTTTTATTGTCTGAAGTGTTACTTTTTGTACTTTAGAGTAAAGAGAAACTTAGTTTAATGGAAGTTTGACAGCTTTTCCCCCCAGTGACAAACTAAAATTGATCAAATGAACATTAGAGCTTTTAGCTCTGAATCATACTGTTTCCTGTAGGGATTGCAGCTTGAGTATGCTATGATTTATGAAAAACACTGCATTCATAGCCACATCATTCACACTAAAACTCCTGTAATTTTCTTTATTTGGCTGGTTAAATTCTATCACTTTTTAAGGGGAGCTAGAATAACTATAAATGCCGTCAGATTCGTGCCTGGTGCAGTACTGTTGGGTAAAAAAAAATAGTGGGGGTGAAAGTCATTGATCCAAAGTATAAATCCTGTAGCTGATGGAAACCACTTCAAGGGAGGTGGCAGCTCCTCCAGTTCCAGACCTACACCCTCATGAGTACTTTGGCATGTTAGCACTGCAAAGTTAAGCTTTGAGATGTTAAAGGCCCAAGTACTCAAGAGACACCAATCTGACAGCATTATAAGGGCCCTGAACTCCTTGTATAAAATAATTTTATTTAACTGTAAGCTGTACAAATTTTAAAGAAAGCAACATTATTTTTCAGCAAAGTAGAAGAGTTGAGCTAGCACTTTATCATTGTCAGTGCTTAACAAATAAATGGTAACAGTTTTAAGTGTCTCTCTAAAATACAGGGCCTGAGTCTTCTTTTACTTATGGCAGGTCTGCACAGCAAACTTGCATCAGCACGATCCACCGACATAGTCGAACTGCTCTAGTGCTTCTGGTGAGGACCGTCTAAGCTGATGGGAGAATTCTCTTAAAAAATCCTCACCTCTGCAAATCAAACAAGGAGTCCTCTGGCACTTTTAAAGACAAACAAATTTATTTATCTCAGGAGATTTCATGGGAGAAAATCCCATTTTGTCAGACACTTTGAAGACAGGGAACAGTGGTACCATCCTTCTTCGAGATGGGCTGCTCACATACATTCAGTTATAGGTGTCTATGTGCCGCAGCTCACGGTAGCTTGGAAAGTCTTCAGCTTTAGCCTGTCAGGTCAGGGCACGCAGCCAACACCCCCATTATGCTGCGACTGCGGCTATATAGGTGACTGTGACCCTGACCCTCCCCATCTCATAAACCTTTGACAACTCTGTTAGCTGGGACAGTGGGAGGGGCCTGAATGTATGTGAGCAGCCCATCTCGAAGAAGGATGGCTACTGGTAAGTAACCCACTGTTCTCCTTCAAGTGCTGCTCACATCATTCATTTACAGGTGACTACTAGTTGTACCCATGGACAGTGGGAGGAGTTACAGTCTACCCACACTGAGTACTGCCCTGCCCAGAGCAGCATTATCTCTAGCCTATTGGGTGATGGCGTAGTGTGTTGTGAAGGTACGTATCGATGACCACATAGCAGCCCTGCAGATCTCTTGGATCTAGACCTTGGCAAGGAAAGCCATAGAGGACGCTTGGGCCCTGGTAGAGTGGGCTCTAACACTTCCTGGAAGGGGCATTTTTGACCTTCCATAGTAGTCTTTAATGTAGCTCACAAGCCATTTAGAGATACACTGTGAGGATACTAGCAAACACCTCTTATGTTCAGTGACCACCACAAATAGTTGGGGGGTCTTGCAGAATGGCTGGGTGCACTCGATGTAAGTTAGAAGCACTCTCCTCATGTCCAGTATATGCCACCTCCTTTGGTTCTGCATCACCTGGGGGTCTGGGTGAAAAACTGGCAAGCAAATTTCCTGATTAAGGTGGAAGGGGGTAGCCACCTTAGGGAGGAAGGATGGGTGGTGATGTAAAACCACTTTATCTGGGTAGAACCTCGTATATGGGTTTCCGAGGAGAGGGCTTCCAACTCTGAAACCCTTCGAGCAGAGGTCATTGCTACTAAGAAGGCCACCTTCCAGGACTGGACCAGGAGGGTGACTGAGTCCAAAGGCTCACAGGGCAGTTCTGTCATTTCCCGGAGGACGACATTCAAGTCCCAAGGCGGGGTGGGGTTACGGGGTTGGGGCAAAAGTCTCTCCATACCTTTAGAAATCTGACAGAGGTGGGATGGGAGAAAACTGATTGCCCATCCACACACTTGTGGAGAGCTGAGATTGCTGCTAAATGGGCTCTCAGTGAGGAAGGAGAAAGGCCTTTTCCTCTGACGTCTAACACATAGTCGAGGATCAGGTGTATCGGGGCTGATGTAGGGTCTACACCTTTGTCCCGAGCCCAAATGGAGAATCGCTTCCATTTGGCTGTGTACGTGGACCTGGTGGATGCTCTTCTGCTACCAACCAGGACCTTCTTAACCCTGTCTGAGCAGAGCCTCTCCTGCTCGCTGAGCCAGAGAGCATTCAGGCCATCAGGTGTAGGCGCCCAGGTCTGGGTGCCAAAGGCGCCCCGAGTCCTGCATCAAGAGGTCTGCCCACTGTGGGAGATGGAATGGGATCTCTATGGACGTGTCTTGCAGGAGTGGGAACCAATGCTGTCTGGGCCAGTCCGGAGCTAGTAGTATTGTTTGCCCCGTCCCTGTTGATTTTCAAAAGAACTCTCTGTATCAGGGGAACCAGTGGGATAGCATACATCAGGGGCCCTGAGCAGTTGCTGAGGAAGGTGTCGGTGAGAGACCCCTCCTCCCAGCCCCTGAGGGAGCAGAACTGGGAACACTTTCAGTTCTGCCATGTCACAAACAAGTCTATCTGGAGGGAACTCCATTTGTCTGTCAGGAGGGAGAATACCTTGTTGTAGAGGGACCACTCATTGTTTGCTAACAGTTTTCTGCTTAGTGAGTCCACTAGCCTGTTGTCCACCCCCGGTAGGTGGGAGGCCACTGGGATGAAGTTGTGTCACATGGCCAATTCCCAGAATTTGCATGCCTCCTCACAAAATGGCAGGGAGCAGAACCCCCTTGCAGATTCATGTAGAACACGGCTGTGGTATTGTCTGTGAGGATCTGGACTGACCTGCCCCATATCTTGTCCAGAAAGGTCATGCAAGCTAGCCTGGTGGCCCTTAGTTCCTTCACGTTTATGTGGAGAGGACCATCTATGTGGGACCAGAGCCCTTGAGTGGAGAGTCCCCCAGAAATGTGGGCCCCCCCACCCTGTGTTTAAGGCATCCACTATTAAGGTCACTGAGGGCCTGGGGTCTTTGAAGGGGATGCCCCCATGGCAAAACATGGATCCCTCCAAACCTGAAGTGTCCCCGGAGTGTCCTGGGTAACAGAGAGTACCTTGTTCAGGGAGTCCCTCCATATGTGGAACACTGTGGAACGCCAGATCTGGAAAGGCCTCATCCTCAGGTGCACCAACTGGATCACTGAGGTGGAGGCTGCCATGTGGCCAAGGACCTGCAGGCACCAGTGGGCCATGGTCACGGGGGACATTTGCAGCTCTGTAATGATGGTGCAAATGGACCAAAATCTGGAGAGGGGTAGGAATGCTGACCCCTTGAGAGCATCTAGACACACCCCTATGAACTCTCTGTTTTGAGATGGGCAGAGCTTTGACTTTTCTTGGTTTATGTGGAGGCCGAGATAGTCGCAGAGCCTCACTACCGCTCCAACATTGAGCTCTACTTGGGAGCTTGATTTCCCGACTATTAACCAGTTGTCTAGATAGGGGTAAATTCTTATGCCCCGTTTGCACAAGTACTCCGCGCCCAGCGCCATGCACTTCTAGAATACTCTGGGGGCCAGGAAGATCCCAAAGGTGGAGAGATGTGAAGTGGAAGTAGTCGTTTGCCACCATGAACCTTAGGAACTGCCTGTGGCAGGGCCTTATGGCTATATGAAAGTAGGCATCTTTCAGATCGAGGGCTGCGAACCAATCCCCGGGAGACCGAGACAGGAAGATCGGTGATAGGAAAACAATGCAGAACTTTATTTTCCTTATATGCTTGTTTAAAGCTCTGAGATCTAAAATGGGTCGAAGGTCCTCATTGGGTTTCGGGACCAGGAAGTATGGGGAGTAAAACCCTTTTCCCCACTCCTGCTTGGGAACCTTTTCTATGGCTCCGAGGGAGAGGAGTTTCTGGCACTTGATCTCAAGAAGGTGGGACAGTTCCTGGTTTCCGAGGGTTGGATGAGGGAGCGGTTTCCTGTCCTAAGCAATCGAAAGAAACTGAGTATGATACTCCTCCACAACCATCTTGAGGACCCACTGGTTGGATATGATGTTGGCCCAGTGGTGAGTGAAGCAGTATAAGTGGTTGGGGACTGCTCAGGTCGTGGGTTTGCTGCCCGTATACTAACCATCGAAAATGCTGTTTCTTCCCTGACGAGCGTTCGGAGGCCTGCCCACTCCTACCTGATTGCAGAGCGTGGGACTTCTCACCCTCTCCTGAATGGACCTTGTCCTTGTCAATGTCCCCAGGATGGCGGTGGGGAAAAGGAGGGGACCTTGTGAAAGGACTCTGCAGTTGAATCTGTTGTTTTAACTGCTGAAGTTGTTGTTGAAGGAGTTGATGAGGTTTTAGAGAGTGTCTGTTAGTTTGAGGGGTATAAATCCCCAGCGATTGGAGTGTGGCTGTTGAGTCTTTCATGTCATGGAGCTTCATGTCCGTGGACCCGTCAAAAAGATCAGGGCCTTCAAATGGGAGGTCCTGAATAGTAAGCTGCAGCTGCAGTGGTAGGCCTGAGCCCTGTAGCCAGGCTGAACAACAGATTACCACAGCCGATGCCATTGTACAAGCGTCTGTGTCTACAGCATCCCAGATGGCCATCAAAGCATCTCTGGATGCCATTTCCCCTTCTTCGAGCATTGTGTCGAAGTCCCTAAGGCGATCCTTTGGGATAATGGTGCTGAAGCTTTGCATGGCATTCCAGAGGTTAAAGATATACCTTGTCATAAGGGCTGAGTGGCTTGCTATGTGAAGCTGAAGGGCTGCTGTGGAGTACACCTTCCTGCTGAGCAGGTCAAGTTTCCTTGCCTCCTTATTTTTAGGGGTGGAACCAGGTTGGCCTTGCCTCTCTTTCTGGTTCACAGCGTCGACAACCAGCAACCCCGGAGTGGGGTGCTGGAACAGGAAGAGAACTTGTCTGAGGGATGTGGTACTTACGGTCCATGACCCTTAATGCCAGTGGAATCGACAACGGGGTTTGCCAACGGGCCTTGACAATGCTGTATACCCCGTCGTGGAGCAGGACAGATACCTTAGTAGGTGGGGCCCTATGGCCGACATCGAAGAGGGGATTAGTCTCCTCTTGGAAGAACCCAAGCTCTAGGTTCAGGTTTGCTGCCACGTGGCATAGCAACTCCTGGTGGGCACGAGAATCTTTGTTACAGTCGACCGGTCTCTCAAAGGTATACTCATCAGGTGAGGAGGAAGAAAGGGCTCATGATCTACTACAATGTGTGAAGTCAGAATCGGACTCATCAGCTGAGAATTCCGAGTCCATGGCCTGCAAGGATTGCTGTGAGACTAGGGTATCGTGGGCTACCATGTCCAGCCAACCGTGTGACCAGTCATTAAAGATGCTCTGACCTCCAGGCATGGAGGAGAACGGCCTCGACTACGTTGCGGTGCGGTACAGGATGGGGAAGGCCCACTGGCCCAGCCGGTCCTGATGATCTGTTCTTGTGATGAGGCGCTGGCGAGGGGGAGTGCTTATGGCACAATTTCCCTAAATGGTCTCCTATCCTTATTACCATCTTGAGTGGAGAAGTTGATGCTGGGCCATGGCAAGGGGCCCCTGAAGCTTGAGAGCATGGCATTGACACATCCCGGGAGGTGCGTGGGGAGGAGGCCGGGGAGCAATCCTCAGCAGATTGTGGTACCGGTGGCAGCCTGGGTGGCACCGGGTTGGCCGGGAAGCAGCCCCTAGTGCTGGATTGCAGTACCAGCAGTGGGCTTGGTGGTACCGGTTGGTGGGCAGTACCACTTCCTGTGCCAACTGGACTCAAATTGCCATGATCCGTGTGAAGCTGGTTTTCTTCTGCAGTGCCAGAACCCAGACTGGAGAATGTGCCCACACTGTCACAGGGGCCTGCGGTGTCGACAGTGCTGTTGGTGATGTCGCTTTCATTTCGCCGCTGGGTTGGTTCAGCAACCAAAGTGTTCGCTGCCCCAACGATACCGACAGGGGCATTGACCAAGACTGTGGGCTCAGCACCAAAGAATGGTCCCAGGGTTCCAGTACCCAGGCCAATTGGTGAGATGGCAGAGAACTCAGGGCTTGGGCGGCATCAGAGGCTTGCGCGCTACTCCCAGCAAGGGCTCGGAGGCGCTTCACTCTGTCCTTGCGAGTCCTCATTTTGAAGGATTGGCAGAGAAGGCAGCTCTCAGCGAGATGGGACTCACCCAGGCATGTGAGACATTTATTGTGTGGATCGTTGAGCGGGAAAGCTTTGCAATATCCTAAGCACGGTTTGAAACCAGGCATCTTGAATTTCGCAGTAGAAGACAGGCACTCGCTTACGCAAGTTTCTTGGCTGATCTGAAACCGTCGCTGAGAGCGGAAAAGGGAACTGGGAGGGTCAGGGTCACAGTCACCTGTATAGCCGTGGTTGTGGCATAGAGGGGGCGTTGGCTGCGTGCTCTGACCTGACAGGCTAAGGTTGAAGACCTTCCGAGCTACCGTGCACTGCAGCACGTAGACACCTGTAACTGAATGATGTGAGCAGCGCTTGAAGGAGAACTTACAGAATGGGACCGTCCCCATCTTCAAAGCATCTGAAGAAGTGGGATTTTCTCCCATGAAAACTCATGTGATAAATAGATCTATTGGTGTTTAAAAGTGGCACAGGACTCCTTGTTTGTTTTGCTAAATGATGCTAACACAGCTACCCCTTTGGAACTTACCTCTCCAAGAGGCAGAAGAGTGGGTTACTCGCTAGTAACTGTCCTTCTTTGAGATGGGCTGCTCGGATCCATTCAGTAATAGGTGTCTCCGTGCCAGAGTGCCGGATTGGTCAGAAAACTTTTGTCCTAGCCTGTCAGGAGAGGATAGGCAGCCACCACCCCCCACGCCACACAGTGGCTATATATACAGGTGCCCCCCGACCCCTCCACAGTTCCTAGGAGTCGCCAACTCCAGATGTGGGGATGAAGGAGAGGGACCTGAATGGATCCGAGCAGCCCATCTTGAAGAAGGATGGTTACTGGTGAGTAACCCACCTTTCTTCGAGCGCTGCTCGGATGCATTCAGTAATAGGTGACTACTAGCCATGCTCATGGATGGTGGGTGGAGTTGGCTCTTCTGCCTACAGATGGGAAGAAGCCCAGCGAACGAGGTTCTAACAGGAGCCAAGAGATCAACTAGGCTCTTGGCCTGACGATGGAGAACGAATGACTGTGGGGTCAACCCAAAGCAGGAGGTAGGTCCAATCCAACCATGGCAAAGCGTGTGTAGGCCGAACGGACCAACGTCACCTTAAATTGGAGTTGAATCCACGCAACATGACTAATGTGAAGAAATGCGTTTAGTTGCTCTACCTGAAGGTATAGCATAAGGTATGAGGGCCAGAGGGTAAATAACTGACCACAGGGACCTCCAGCGTGAACTCACAAGAGAGGCACCGGAAGCCAAAGTGTTATTAGCTAGCCATGATGGCTGCGCCTATGCAGATAACCATAAAAAGGGATGAACATTATCCCTTGAACTGACCACAATGAGGCCCTAAGGTGTAAGACCTGTGTAAGAAGGTGTAAGAACTAGAGTACGTAGCAAGCATAAGGAAACAAGGACTATGGAGTTCAGTCAAGAAGGGTCTAAGGAAAGGCACGTCATGCTGGTGAAATGAGAAAGGAAAGCCAGTTGTGGTGTGATTAGCAGCACATAGCATATTCGGCCAGATGTCCCTAGGCTAGGACCATGCAACACAAGCTTTCAGCTGTGTATAGTGTAAGAACCCAGAGAGTTACCGATAGAAAGGCACTTCAGACCACTAAGCACCTATGAGGTGGCATGATGGCCTTAGGAGGTGCTACTGAGTTTGGTATCTATGAGTACCTTGGTATGCGTAAAGACTCATGGAGAGGGCTGTCCTCTTGAGCCTTATATTCTCTTCAGGATTCCAACACCAGGAAGACTGCCTGGAGAACAGGGAATATGGGAGAAAGGGAGGGTGGGGCAACGGAATGCAATGCCACCGCATGGCCACTTAGTCAAGATGACCAAAGGGCTTATGGAGTTAGAATTATCATGGTTGAGATCTTCGTGTGCCTGGGGACACCGCCAGAAATGATATTGTTCCAACTACGCTGCACCTAAGTGTGCACCAGAGATAAGGACTCATTAAGAAAGTACCACCTTTCTGAATGATATGGGTTGGGGGGCGGGAGAGGGAATGGTCTCCTCCCCAACCACCTGGGAAGTAATACTACTCCCAGAGTGTCAACTGCGGTGTTGCAGGAGTACCCTGGATTTTAGAGAAACCAACAAGGGTGGTTTACCTCTATCAAGCGATCTTATCCAGGGCAGCAACCCACATGGGGGACACAGACCTCTGGATTTCTGGGCACATCGGAAACTGGGTTTTCTTCTCTTCTTTTCTCTCTCTCTCTTTTTTTTAATGTGGGCTCTGTCAAGTGAGCACAAGAAGTGCAACGGCCTTGGTAATTGCCTTCGGTGAGGGTGTCATGTGGAGATAACCCAATGGTTTTTGGCCTCAGGTCCCCCAAGGAAGGTGTAACAAGTTTGCCAGATGCCCGGGTAGTAATGCCCCAGGCCGAGATATGAATGATTGTTGTAATAAGGTGGCCCAGGGTAAGTCATTTATGAACACCCCAGTAGGGGAACAGCCATGCGCAGAAAGCAGTGTTGCACTTGGAGCTTGTCAGTGAGCTGCCGCAGTGGTTAGCTAGACTCATAGAATCATAGAATCATAGGGTTGGAAGGGACCCCACGAGGTCATCTAGTCCAACCCCCTGCCAAAAAAAGCAGGACCACTCCCATTAGATCATCCCAGTCAGTGTTTTGTCCAGCTGGGACTTGAACACCTCCAGAGATGGTAGGCAACTTATTCCAATGCTTCACCACTCGCCTAGTAAGGAAGTTTTTCCTAATATCCAGCCTGGACCGCCACAGCTGTAACTTGAAGCCATTGCTTCTCGTTCTGCCCTCTGTTACTACCGAGAACAGTCGAGCTCCCTCCTCCTTGAAGCAACCCTTCAAGTAGTTGAAGGTTGCTATCAAATCCCCCCTCAGTCTTCTCTTCTGCAGGCTAAATAAGCCTAGTTCCTTCAGTCTTTCTTCATAGGGCTTGTGCTCCAGCCCTTTGATCATTTTGGTTGCCCTCCTCTGGACTCTCTCTAATTTGTCCATGTCCTTTTGTAGTGGGGAGCCCAAAACTGGACACAGTATTCCAGATGTGGCCTCACTAGTGCAGAATAGAGGGGAATGATCACATCCCTTGATCTGCTGGTAACACTTCTTCTGATGCAGCCCAGTATGCCATTGGCCTTTTTGGCAGCAAGAGCACACTGCTGACTCATATCCAGCTTCCCATCCACCATGACTCCCAGGTCCTTTTCTCCAGTGCTGCTATTTAGCTGATCACTCCCCAGCCTGTAGCAGTACATGGGGTTTTTTCGTCCCAAGTGCAGGATTTTACACTTATCCTTGTTGAACCTCATGAGATTCCTCTTGGCCCACTGCTCCAGTTTGTCTAGGTCTCCCTGAATCCTGTCTCTGCCCTCTAGGGTGTCTACCGTTCCCCCCAGTTTGGTATCATCTGCAAACTTACTAAGTGTGCAATCTATCCCATCATCCAGATCATTAATGAAAACATTGAACAGAACTGGCCCCAGGACCGACCCCTGGGGCACACCACTTGTTACTGCCCGCCAACTTGACATGGAGCCATTGATTCCTACACGCTGAAACCGTTGTTCTAGCCAGTTTTCTATCCACCTTACAGTCCATGCATCTAACCCATACTTCCTTAATTTGCCAATGAGAATGCTGTGGGAAACCGTATCAAAAGCCTTGCTAAAGTCAAGGTATATCACATCAACGGCTCTTCCCGCATCCACAAATCCAGTCATCTCATCATAGAAGGCGATGAGGTTGGTCAGGCATGATTTACCCTTGGTAAATCCATGCTGACTGTTCCTGATTACTCTACGTTCCTCCAAGTGTTTCAGGATGGATTCTTTGAGAAGCTGCTCCATGATTTTTCCAGGGATTGAGGTGAGGCTGACAGGTCTGTAATTCCCTGGATCCTCCTTTTTGCCTTTCTTGAAGATAGGCTCAAAGGTCAGATAGACTCAAAGATAGACTCAAAGGTCAGAAGGGACCAATATGATCATCTAGTCTGACCTCCTGCAGAGTGCAGGTCAGAAAACCTCACAGACCCACTCCTACAATGAACCCCAAACCTATGACTCAGCTATTAAAGTCCTCAAATCATGATTTAAAGACTTTAATACAGAGAATCAACCAGCAAGTGAGCCATGCCCAATGCTACAGAGGAAGGCAAAAAACCCCAGCGCCCAAGCCAATCTGCCCTGGGGGAAGCTTCCTTCCCGACCCCAAATATAGCAATCAGTTAAACCCTGAGCATGAGGGCAAGTCCACAACAGCGGGGTCAAGAAGAACTTCTCTGTAATAACTCAGAACCCACTCCATCTAATGCCCCTTCCCAGATCACTATCATACCCATCACCAGTAGTAAAAGACAGACAATGGCCAAGCTACACTGTCCATAAGATGGGTTCCATTCCACTGCTGTTCACCTGCTTGGGGCAGAGACATTGTCTCCTCTCCCATGAGCTCTATGATCTGGCAGATTCCAGGTCAGGTATACAGCAGTTGTTACTTCAGGGGTAGAAAGAGAGGGAGCGATAGAGAGGGTTTCACCACCACTTCCTTGGTAGGGTGCGCCCTGGATAAGGACTCCCAATCCAGAATGTCCTGATAGAAACAAGAGTGTCCCAAAGAAGGGGAAGGGGTTGCTGTTTGCCATCTGGGGGTGGTGGTGGTAATTAAGGCAGGCAGGGGTTGGACAGCTCTGCCTTGGCCTTCCCTGAGGCATAGAACCCCCTATGGTAAGGGTACAAATATCATAATTCCACCTAGCGGGTGGGGTGGTGGAGGCTCTCCCCTACCATAGAGACGTCTGAGGACCCAGCGGGGCCAATTTAACCCAGCTTACCGACTGGTATGTTAGAGAGGGGAGGTGTCCAAGGTGTCCCTCCCCATCCCAGAAATGAGAATAGATTCTACCTGATGTAGGATAGGCAGGTAGGCAGGGAGGGTTCCACGCATCCGGATGGGCACATGTGTCTGTGCATACCGGGAGTATCTGCAGTTGTGGCTGGAGCTACTATGTGAGGCGCTCCTTGGCTTTGGCAAGGGTAGCTGTTGACACTTACGAGAACAGGGCTCGTTGGTCGAGGAGTAGCTGAAGTGGGAGGGGGACTTTCTTATTTCCTTTCTCCAATAAGAGCCCAAAGAGTATCAACAGCTAAGAATCGTCTGGGTGCTGGGCCTCAGTGTGGATGTCTTGATGGCTGAGAGGGACTTGGGTTACACAGCCAGTATCTATTCCGAGACCAGAGGGCAGGACCAAGGGCTGACTTGTCCCTGTTCACAATACTGACACAGGGCTGGCCCCAGTAAGCTCCCTGTTCCCCCACTAAAGGAAGGGAGGAAGGGCCATCAGCTGCCCTCTCCGATGGAACACTGAAGTCATGGTCGTGTCCCAGATGTTATGGGAATGAGAGTGGCAGTCAACTGGGATAGGCACCTTTCCTGCAGGTGAGGGAAGGGAGGAAGAGGCTCCAAAACACCCCAGAATTGAAGTGAGGGCTGTGGGGAGGAGTTGAGTCCCTGCCCCAGGGTCATCTGAAGAAAAAGAAAAAAGTGTGTGGGGGGGGTTTCTGACCCATATAGATTATGTAGGGGGAGGAAAAGGCCCCAATGGAAGTAGGCTGAGGTATTTGACATCTCCCCTAGGGTCCCACACAGTACCCACCATGATTAAGGTCTCAGGGGGAAACAAGACGTCACCCCTGAAAGGCAGGTCAAGGACCACCTGCTGTGCAGCAGGGGCACCCTGGCTTCCGTAAGCCAGGCCACTCGGTTGAGGCAGCTGTATCCACTGCGTCTTGGGCTGAGAGGAGGAGGTCCTGAGAAATTATTCTTCCCTCCTCTAGGAATGTGTCATACTCCTCATTGGCCCCTGGTGGGAGCAAATGTCTGAGTTTTGCAACCGGCTCCCACATGTCCAGCAAGTATCTGCTGGTTAGGGCCTGATTATTTGCAACCTGAAGTTGGAAGGCTGAGGAGGAGTAGACCTTAGGCCCCAGAAGATCCAGTTCCCTGGCTTCCCTAGAAGCAGGGAGGGAGTCACTAGAAGGCTCACCCGGGCCTAGTTCCATTTGCACCTAGGGGGAACAGGGTGTTGGTGAGGGAGGGGAAGTCTGATGCAGGAACCTTATATTTTAGGCTCGCTGTGTCCAACACCGGGGCAGTAGAGCTTGGGTTCTGCCACCGGGAAGATGTTATGTCCCAAACACTTGGGTGGAGCGGGACTCTCAGCGGCTCCACCGAGGCAAAGACCGGTGCGAACAGAGTGTCTGAGGGAAGGTCGGAGGGCTGAACCTCCATCACTAAGTGGGCCATGGCACCATGCAACAAATCAAAGTGCGCCGATAGGTTGCCTGTATAAGAGCCCAGTGCCGGGCACAGAGTGGTACTGGGTGTCCACCGTAGAGGAGAAGGGGTTTTGCAGTGGGACCATTCTTGGGGGTGGAAGTGGGAGGGCAACTGTGCCGAGGTGCGGCACCAGGGTCACTTAGAGCCCCTTGATGGACCTTCCTCCAGGCTTGAGGTGGGAGAAGGACTTCTCAATTCTAAGGATGGTACCAGCAAAATCAAAGTGATATGTTACCGTGGGGATGACCCTACGGTACCGGGGTCCAATGAAGTGGAAGATGGAGGACTTTGTGGTGACGGAGAGCGGCAAAGCCCACAATGGACCCAGGCCTTGGATATAAAGGCTGGTTTGCCCCTTCTAACCGGTGTTGGGGAAGGTGGTGCAGGCAGCAGGAGGAGTGCCCGAGCAGCCTCCACTGCCTGCAGAATCATCGGTATCGGGAGTGACTCCAAATGGGCCCGAGGTAAGTCTTTACCCAGGGAGAGAGGGCCGCTTGGTTGAGACAGTTCCTGCCCCGGTGCCGGAGGTGACTGCGATCAGTGCTGGGGTGAGCCCTGCACTGGTGGTACCGGGCTATGGTGGGCCTGCGGTGCTGGAGGTGATAGTGATCGGTGCCAGGGCGATCCCTGTACCGGCAATACCAGACTATGCCGGGGTTGCGGCGCTGGGGGTGACCTTGAGTGGTGCCACGGCGCTGAGGTTCTGGGTCGGTGCCGAGGTACCGGGGTTGGTACAGATGTCATTCTTTGGCAGCCACCAGCAGCACGGTGCCATGCTGGCTCCGGTGCCGAGCTAGGTCTCATCACCGGGTGGGAACCTGAGCCTGTTCAGAGGCTAGGGCATGGTGCCTTTGTTCCCTCCCCTTAATTGTCCAAGGTTTAAAGGACAAACAGGCTGAGACCAGATGGTCTTTGCCTAGGAACCGAAGGCACTTCCCGTGGGGATCATCCCAGGGGAAGGCCTTGCCGCACTCAGAGCAGGGTTTGAACCCTGGCATGTTAGGCAATCTGCTATGTTCTGGCCCGACAGAAGAAGATTCCTGTAGTGGAACTATGTCCACAAAAAGGTGCTCCCAGTCGGGCGAAAAGCTCATAGAAGAAGGACAGGCTGCTTGTGTTCGCAAGGAGCGGACGTTCCAGATCCGATGCGCAAGGTGGAAGAAATGAAACTGAGGAGGGGTTGGGAGGTGGCCGTATATATAGCCACTGGGTGGTGTGGGGGGCGGTGGCCGCCTACCCTCTCCTAACAGGCGAGGACAAAAGTTTTCTGACCAATCCAGCGCTCCGGCACGGAGACACCTATTACTGAATGCATCCGAGCAGTGCCCGAAGAAGAAGTTATGTTGGCTGGAGAAGTGCTGAGCAATGTAGATACAGCAAAGTTAAACTGACGTGTAGATCTAGCCTTAGACTCTTGTAGAACAGGAGAAAATACACTGAAGTCAAGTAACTTACACCATAAAAGAGCTGTGTGTGAGTATTTATTTACCAGCCTTGTGATGGTCAAATGCTACATTAATGCCTTGAGAAAAGGTGGGTGAGGTTATATCATTTATTGGAGCAACTTCTGCTGGTGACAGAGACAGAGCCCTTCTTCAGATCTGGGAAATGTACTCAGAGTGTTGCAACTGAAGTGTGAAACATTCTCTGAGTGTCACAGCAAGGTGGAACAAATGGTTTAGCATAAGTAGTTAACCACCATTTAAAGAGATCATTCAAGATGAAGCAGCTGTTAACCCTCCTTGATGCTAGATAGTTTTGGTGGATTCCTTTTCTCTCAACACTGGGCTGACAAAATGATTTCATTTTTACAGAGGCCACTGCATTTTCCATTTTCTCAGCTCCCTCTTGCCTTCCACCCCTCAGGTATACATCAACAGGCCATAATAAAGTAGCTAAGACACAGGATCACCAGTAAAGTTACTTCTTGACAGATTAGATTCCTTTATTACATTTTGTCAAACAGAGTTCTGATATAGGAATATGGTTCTGCACTTATTACTCTGACAGCCATACTTTACTAATGTTAAACCGAACCATTATTTCTCTTTCACTGCTATAAAGCTAACATCTATTCAGCAGTTATGGCCTCATAGAGCACTTGATCTGAGGCAGCTTTGAAGATGCTACTTTATCAGCTGTCAGGTCCTCCAAAGCAAAGCATTGTTCACCCGCTCCCTCACTTCATTTTACTGCTCTTTCCTAAAGAGCAGTACTCAGAGGATGTTAGATTAAAATAATTATGGTGCCTAATGTGCTGTCTTCTGCAAGAAAGCATCCTGCAGATGCAAAACCCACATGAGAGACAAATTGGGACTGTGTAAACATCCCAATTTGCAAGTAAACGAAGCTGGCCTTCCTACCAAAAAACTGATATATCTGTATCCAAGCACTGGTGATATGCCACTCAAAGGAAACCAAAAGATCAAAAAAACCCTAGAGCCATGGTTTAATAAACAGAAAAGAAAAATCTAATATAACTATTACAATTTCAAAGATCTTGAAAAAGGGAGGGAGAGATTTTTGCTGTCACCTTAACAAAGCGATCACACATATTTACAGTTTGACAGCATGACAGAAAAAATAGATATTCCAAACCATCTTTTGTCTCCTTTAAGTGCACATGATTGTGCTGATGATGCTTCCCTAACTCCTGTTACACAGGTACCAAGACTTTATGGGGGCTGCAGAACCTGTAGGGTATGTGAAGACGGCACATCAACACTGCCCGCAGAGTGTATGAAGATGGCACATCAACACTGAAATCTAATCAGACTGATGGAGCGCATGCTTCCTACTCCTGGAAGAAATGAACATTTTAAAAGTGTTGATGGAATAATGATAACACAGTGTTGATTAAACATGGAAGCAAAGTGGGACCAGAATGGAATAATAGATATGCACGTTTACTGAAGTATTGTGCAATTCAAATTGCTGTTCTGGGGTGGGTTTTAAATGATTTATAGAAGGAGTGTCCATTCAAAATCACAGCAGTAACAGCAACAATTAGTAAGAATGTTTCTTAATGTAAAATGATTGATAGCTTCTGTTTTGTGTGGAACATACTGTAATATGGAGATTTTGCGCTGCTAAACAGAGCTGCATATTGTCACTTAATCTTAGTCTACTGTGTAAAGCAAAAATTACCAATTAGTCCCTTTTGGCTTAAAGGCAGCTCATTTGATCAACCCATTTCTAATTCCTCTCTGCTTCTGTGCATGTGCTGCATCTGTTTGTTGGAATAAAGGAAATTGGGGAAAGCAGAAAGAAATGATCGCTAATAGGGATAAGTAATCTATTCCTCACTCTTCCTTCCATAAACCACACTTCTGAAAACTTTCTGTATAGTGTTAGGCACATGGCAGCTTGGAAAGTTGTTTTAGTCTTTTCACATTTGCAGTTATCACAATACTATGTCTTGGACCCCTATTAATCACTATAAGCAATGCTTTCTTTCTTCTCGAGATCTGATTCAAAACAGATTTTGAAGTCAATTGTTTTTCACTTACTTCAGTGGGCTTTGGATCAGACCTTTAATGTAGGACTTCTGACACAATACTGCAGTTCTCTACCTAAAAATTGCAGTTTGAAGGAAATCCAGCTGAGTAGCATTAAATCAAGAATAAATCTATAATTTTGGTTATTTTGTTCCTGATCAAGTCCCCAAGTTCTGGCTCTCAGTCTGCTATTTTAGGCTGAACAGGGAAGGTAGTAGGATACTCAAAGGGGAAAAGTGAGGCGCAGAAGACATCAAGGACACAAGAAAAATGGGAGGAAAAAAAGAAAAGAGCAACATTAATAAAAGGTAGCAGGCCAACACAAGGATGTGTGTAGAAAGAAAACATCAAAGAGAAGAACAAAAATCAGAAAGGCAAACAAAAAGAAGGGGAATCTAAAAGTTTTATCAAAGAAAAAAGGGAAGGGGAGGAAGCAAAGCGAAAGAATCAAAAGAATAGCACAGAAGTTATGCATAATGGACCAAATTCATCCCTTTCGTACAGTTACAGCAAGGATGAATTTGGCCTAACTGGAATAAAAGCAAAAGAGTAGAATGAGACACTTATAAATTAAGGTCTCTTACTGCTAAGCTGTATATACATGAAATTGATTTTAATGAAAAGCTTCCTATTCTTCATACATGATCATTACAAATTCCTTGAAGGTCCTCAAGGTCCAGTGAATAAGTTTAAGAGAAGAAAACAGCAGACTCTGCAGTTGATTGGTCATGTAATTTTGAGCAAGTTACTCACTTCATTGGGCCTTAGTTGTCACAAATGTGAAGTGTGAACAAATAATAGTCACTTTTGTAAAACACTTTCACAACTAGAGATGAAAAATGGTGTTCTAGCACACTCATGACATCCTCCAGACACCTAAAACTGTGAGCCACTGTCTTACCACTCTGCCTTAGCATGAATGAAAGCTCCATTGTGGCTGACACATCAGCTTGTGTGACTTGCTACCAGTAGCAATTTATCGAGACTTTGTTAGTCTAAAATTTGGCTGGCAAGAAACATCCAGTGAACCCCAGTTAGTGAGTTTGCCAGAGATGTCTCCCTGCAATGTCCAATCACTCTCACTGAACACGCACAGGTACTAAGTTTTACTGCCTCTGAAGAGACAGAGCACACACCAGCCTTGCTGGTTTGCTGAAGACTCACACATCACTTCTAAAAACAGCATTAAGATGATTCTGTAATAAAACAAAAATTGATTTATTAATAAAGAACTGAGATTTAAATGATATTAAGCAAAACATAAAAAGGTAGGTTTGGTTACAAACAAAACAAAATGCACTTTCTAGCTACCAAAATTTAGCCATTGCAAGTTGCAATCTCATGCACCTTTTTTACTTATATCAAGTAACCAGCATCCCTAGCCCTGCAGATCTGGGTATCCAATTTTCACTGACACATAGGGGTGCTGTACCCTAAGTCCCCTGAGTGATGGATACCTGTGCTGTATTATGCAAATATGGAGCCAAAATGTAGTCCCTCCCCCCCACAAATTTATTATCTGTATATAAGACAAGAGACAACAGATGGATACAGGCAGGTGGGGAGTACAAGTAAATAAAGAGACAATACCCATCAGCATGATACATTGGGTTCTCGGCACAACAGCAACCTCACCATTACCAATCTTTTTGTAGGTCTCATAGCAAAGGAGGATTTGAAGGAGAAATTAGAAGGAGGAAAATGAATTAGTTTGTGGATGTTTCTAGAGAGCTTCTGCAAGTCATGAGGAGCAGCATGAGAAAGCACAAAGGTGCTTGTTTGAAAATTTAACAACTGGATGATAGAGGCAAGCACCATGGTCTCATTGGACTATGCAGGAGCTGACCTTTCTATCCTGAATGATAGATAGGGTAAGGATAGGTTGTAAAGGACCTTGACAGTGAAAACAAAAAGATTTTGTTTGCTATGACAGAGAAGGAAGAGACAGTAGAGAGATGCAAAAAAGAGTCAGTGTCATATGGTTAGAATGATGGGCTAGGTAAATTATCTCTGCAGCACCATTCAGATTGAGGGATGTGATCATTCCCCTCTATTCTGCACTGGTGAGGCCACATCTAGAATACTGTGTCCAGTTTTGGGCTCCCCACTACAAAAAGGACATGGACAAATTAGAGACAGTCCAGTGGAGGGCAACAAAAATGATCAAAGGGCTGGAGCACAAGCCCTGTGAAGAAAGACTGAAGGAACTAGGCTTATTTAGCCTGCAGAAGAGAAGAATGAGGGGGCATTTGATAGCAACCTTCAACTACCTGAAGGGATGCTCCAAAGAGGATGGAGCTCGACTGTTCTCAGTAGTAACAGAGGACAGAACAAGGAGCAATGGTTTCAAGTTACAGCTGGGGAAGTCCAGACTGGACATTAGGAAAAACTTTCTTACTAGGCGAGTAGTGAAGTATTGGAATGGGCTATCTAGGGAGGTGGTGGAATCTCCGTCTTTGGAGGTGTTCAAGGCCCAGCTGCACAAAACCCTGGCTGGGACAATCTAGTAGGAGTGGTCCTGCTTTTTTGGCAGGGGGTTGGACTAGATGACCTCGTGGGGTCCCTTCCAACCCTATGATTCTATGATTCTGAATGAACATGAGTGAGGTGGTGTCAAGGCCAGAGACAAAGATGTTGCAGTAATCAACAAGAGATGATATGAGTCTAGGTGAAAGTTTTAGCTATGTGGATAGGTAGGAAAGGATGGATCTTAATGATCTTACAGAGAAAGAATCTGCTAGATTTAAAAATAGCATGAGCAGAAGGGTAAAGAGAAAGGTTCAAGTCAGAGATGAAGCCTAAGTTTCAGGCCTGAGTGACAGGCAGCATGGTGGTGGTGTCCACAGTGAAGGGAAAAAGGTAGTGGACAGGGCTTGGAGTGGGAAGATTAACAGCTCTGTTTCTGACATATTCACTTTGAGGTTATGTCTAAACACCTGCAAGGAAATATCAGAGATAGAGATGAAGATTTTAGTTTGGACGCAAGGAAACAAATCTTGAGCAAGGAAATAGACCCAGTATGTTGAATGTATGTTTATATCATTGGAAATCTCGAGACAATTAGTCAATTGAAATTTCCCTTCAGTTTATAAATCCATATATGTCTAGTTTCTATGGAAATTTGGACATTCAAAACAAAGGGTATGTTTTTAAATCTTCAAAATATAGTCTAATCACAACAGATTTTTTCCAGATGAATAAAAAGCATATTTATGTCCTAGATACCATGACCTCAATATAGTAAAGCAATTAAATACACCCTTTACTCTGAGAGTCACTATTGTGCTTAGCTTCATTTTCAATATCTTGCCTCCCATTTCCCACTCTTTGTTTACAATCCATCTGGATTTAGTTCTGTTTGCACACTGTCATGTGTTTGTTGTTTTATTTTTTCATTGGATTTTGTCTAGGTCCCTTCTCCACTCCTTTTGCGCCCAAACATGTCTTCCACACCGTGGAAAAATAACCTAGTTCAAGATAAACTTTCAAGTCCAAGATGTTTGAAAAAGTTTGAAATAAGGCTAAATGAATTCACCCATCCCTAGTAAATAGTATTGATTTAATAATGCATATATTGAACACTGAAGGACAGAACCTCAGCTAGAAACTAGTGAATATACAGCAATCAAAAGCAACTGAGGATCTGACACTAAAATTAGATTTGTGGACTGTCCTCTGCCCTGTGAGATTAACCTGAAATATTTTTGTTGCTAAAATTCATTTCTTTACCTTTCGAAAACTAATCAATCTAACTCATTTTATAAAGGTGGGGGTGGGGTGGAATTCCAGACAATGGGTTTGATTCAATTCCCATAATTTCATCAGGAAAACTCATTAAGACATAAAATGAAATAGGATCAGGCATATAGGAACAAGGGATGAATATCCTGCCATATATGTGTTACAACTGGTTTGCTTTTGGAAGTTTGAAAGATATAATTAATTTTAAATTAGAAACTAATTCCAAATTTAGGGTCTGATCCAATTCCCCTTGAAATCAGTTGAAAGACTGACATAAATGGAAATTGGATCAAGTCCATAGAGATTAAAGATGAATTTGGAGTTTGGAATGAGTTACAAAAAACACCTAAAAGTCTAGATACTCAACCCAAGCTTTCAATGAAAAAAAATCACTAAAAAATCAAGGTAGAAAAATAGAATTAATGTGGTTTCCAATGAACCCAATCAAAATACTTCAACAAATCATGTGAAACAGACAAATGTAACATGCTACACTGGGAAAAAACAGAAGGCACAAATAGAGAATGGTTGGCAGGGGGTGGGAGTGGCTGGATTGGCAGAAGCACTGCTGAAAAGGATTTGGAAGTTGTGTTGGATCACAGAGTCAGAAATGTGAGGCAGTTGTGAAAAAAGAAAATTAAATTTTAGGTTGTGTAACCTTTGGGTGAGTTAGAATTAATTTAATTGCCCTTCTCCAGTGCCTTAAAAAAATAATTAAACCCCAACTCCTACAGAGAAGCAGCTGGAGACCCAGGATTCAGTTTAGATTCACAGCGGAGATTGTTCAGTTACCCTCCTCACATTAAAATACTACTTAAAAACAAACATAATGAATTTTATTAACTACTAACCTGATAAACCCTATCACAAAAAAACCAAAATGAATTTAAATGGAATAGTCCCCACAGAAACACTGTGGGAAAGAAACCCAAGAGTCCCAAAGTTTAGGTGGAGTTCACCCATATCTCAGTTGCAGTCTCTCCTCAAGTCCAAAGTCTTGAGTTACAAGAAGCAGTAATCCTTTGGTTGCAGGGAGCTTAGAAAGGAATCCATGCTCAATGCAGCCTTTCACTTATTTTCCAGAAGCTTCTGGACCTGAGCAGCCAAATCTCCCCAGCAACATAACCTAGCCTCAAGAGATCCCTAAAAGAGATAGCTCCTTTAGGCATATGAATTACAGTTGCATTAACAGAGGCATAGCATAATAGTTAACGGGAGGTGATACAACCACTCTGCTCAGAACTTGTTGGTCCTCAGCTGGAGTATGGGGTCCAGTTTTTCTCACAAATGTATAGAAAAGATGTAAAGAAACTGGAAAGGATGCAGAGGCAAGTAACAAAGATGATCAAAAGGATGGAATGCAAGCTGTATGAGAAAAGGCTGAATGAACTGGGTATGTTTAGTTTGGAAAAGAGGAGATTAAT
This sequence comes from Podocnemis expansa, assembly GCA_007922195.1. Classification (NCBI taxonomy): domain Eukaryota; kingdom Metazoa; phylum Chordata; order Testudines; family Podocnemididae; genus Podocnemis; species Podocnemis expansa. Next base: position 2,817,205 of record ML682021.1, on the reverse strand, counting down.
GGGGTATATAATAGTGTTCACAGGTACTTGAAAGGGTGCCATAAAAAGGATGGAGAAAAGTTGTTCTCTTCTGCCATAGACAGCAGAACAAGAGGCGATACTTCAAATCATCATAACAGATTCAGACTAAATCTCAGGGGAAAAAAAATAAATCCTAACCCGCAAGAACAGTAGGACAATGGAATAGACTTCTGTGTGATGTTGTGGAAATTCCTTCAGTGGAGGCTTGCAAAAGGAGGCTGGATAGTCATCTGGTTCAGATGGTTTAGAGACAATAAATCCTGCATCTTGGCAGTGTGGCAGACAAAGGCTGTGTTCACACAGCACTCTTATTTTGAAACAACAGAGGCTGTTGCACTTCAGCTTAGATTGGGAACAGAAAAGCAGAGCAGAAGCACATAGAAATTAAAGGTAATGAAAAATAGAGCTTCATTTTGGGTTTTCTAGAAAATGGAAAATGTTCAGGCTACCACAAGGTTTTGGGAAAGAGGAAAGATCATCTTTGGCTTAAGGCATCTCATTGGGAATCAGGAGATTTAAGTTCAATGTCTCACTTTATGGAGACTTCCAGTATGACCTTGGACAAGCCACTGAAGTCATTATCCTGCAATAGATTCCATGGTGTGAGACAGCTGTTCTTCTTTCTGGATTTAATGGGGCTCTGTGTCAGCAAAAGTCTCCACACACAGATTATGTCACAAAATCAGGGCTTTAATCACTCTGTGCTTCAGTTTCCTACCTGTAAAGTTGGGATCACAACATTTTCTTTTCCCTATCTCTTCTCTATTTACATTATAACTTCCTCAGGACAGGGACTCTCTCTTATGATGTGCTTCTATGGAGCTCAGCAAAATTGGGGCTTTGTCATAGTTGAAGTCTTTAGGCACAATCATGTACAATTAAATAATAATTTTCCCTATTCCAACAGATTCACCCATTTCTTTTATTTCCAATTGGGGAAGTATTTATTCAGTTACAGGGTATATCTGTTTCCTCCCTCTTCACAACACTCTTTTTATTGAAATTGTTCAAACTCTTAAAAGTAGATGCTTAAAAATTCCAAAAATTGTGTTTTAGGTTAGAGTAATAACAATCATCTGGAACTGTTGTTAAGGTAAATTTTCTAACTGCAAGAAAAATTGTTTCCATGGCTACTACCTAATATGGAGAAACTATTACTTTTAAAAAATATACCTTAACTCCAAAAGTGAAATTGTAATCCAATTAAAAATGTTTCCCAGGCTGGTCTTCAAAGTCTTCCCATTTAATAATAAAATCGCTTCTTTAAGAGTGCTTATATTAAAAGGATAATCAGCCTGTTCTCAGCACTGAAAGCAGGGGAGTCACTGGTGCTGGGCACATGGGACCCATGCTCCAAATCCCAGCGCCAGTGCCCTGCCTCTCCCGGTCTCCAGCCAAATCAGGCCGGAGATCTGGGGCCCAGCCACCCGCAGCTGCCGTGGCCGCTCTCGTCCCCGTCCCCGGCCAGGGGCATGGCCTGTGGCCATGGGGGGGTGGCCTCCAGGTAGGGGGCGGTGCCTGGGCCTGGTGCCCCAGCTCCTTTCTCGGGGCAGCAACACTCCTGACTGAAAGAACTCAGTTCTGTTCTTAAAGCTTATGGTTGCAATTATAGTACCTTGCAGTCAGGGGTTAAAGTAAGGGTGAACACACTGGAACACCGTTCCTGAGCCAACAAATTTTAGGGGCCAGCACTCCAAGACCCTTAAAAATAGAATTATGGTGTGGAATGCTGTGTTCTGCTGTATTTCCCCTTATGAGCAGCCACGGCCCCTACCCGGCCAGGAGACACAGCCTTCTGGCCAGCAGAGAGTTGACTCTGCTGAGCCAGGCTAGGAGTTTTTAAATCTCCCATCCTGAGCATGCTCTGGGCAGGAGCAGCAGCCTGTGGCCAGCCAGGCAGCAGCAGCTCCGGCAGCCAGGTTAGGGGAAGGGGGGCACCCTGGGAGGGTCTCAGATATTGGCAGCTGGCAGGGAAAGGGTGTGCAGATCATCAAGGAAGGCTTTCAGTGATGGGGATCCAGTGGGTGGGTTACGGAAGGAGTCAGATCAGGGCCAGGAGATCAGGGAAGCTGGTGGCAGAGCAGGTGGGTTAGAGTGGGAACCAGGGGACTGGAGGAAGCCAGCAGCTGGGTGGGGGTTAGGGAAGAGGTTGGATCGGGGATGGGAGACCAGGGAAGCTGGCTGCCAGGTTAGGGAAGGAGCCGGGATGGGGGGCTGTGGAGGGATGAAGGGAGTTAGGGGGGCTGGAGAGGAGTGGAGGGGGACATGGGGACAGAGAGACAGAGTAGGGGCTGGTGGGGTCTGGATAGTGGTGGAGGGGACTATGAAGGACTAGAGTGGGGACTGGGTGGGGGGCTGGGGAGGGATGGAGCAGGTTGGGGGTTGGAAATGAGGGCTAGGGACAGAGGGAGCTGTGGAGCTGTGGAGGGGATTGAAAGGGCTGAAGGGGGTGGAGTGAAGATAGGGGAGGAGGGGGTTTAGAGGGCTGGAGTGGGGATTTGGGGGCTGGGAGTTTAGGGAATGTGGATGGGGGCTGAGGAGGACATGGGGAAAAAGGGGTCTGTAATGGACAAGGTTGGGGTGATGTTGTGGATTTGAGGCTGTGCTTCATTTGTGAGGAAAGAGCTGGTGGGGTTCAAAAATGCCTACCTGGGCTGGGGCCTGTGCATGCCTAAAGTGGGTCTGGACAATACAGAAAAGGGGTCAGGAAATTAGGAGGGTTCTGGGGCCCATCAAATTATACTTTAACCACTGCTCGCAGTTTTCTTTCATCTCTCACATTCCTACTGATGGACTTGAAGAAAACTACTTTTAATTTCTCTGCCAAGATCAGAAGGGACAAGTTTAACTGCTAAATGGGGGGAACTAGGAATCATGTAGAGATTACCAGTGTTTCTAGATTTGTGTGATGGGACAAAATGTCTCGTATGATTACATGCACCAAGTCATAACATAGTTTTAACATCAAAACACAGCAAAGACATTCAACAGCCTTCCAGATTTAGCAATAAATGCTTTAATAATGTCTAGAAGTTTGGAAAGGGCTATGGCATAATATTAGGAAAAGCCAAGACAGGCAGATTTATGAATTTAGACCATTTCTGAATGCTTTAACTGAGAATAATGCCACTGTTCTTCGAGTGCTGCTCATGCAATTCAGTTACAGGTGCATACATGCCACAGCGCATGGTAGCTTGGAAAGTGTTTAGCCTTAGCTTGTCAGATCAGGGCACGCAGCCAACGCCTCTCTGTGCTGTGACCATGGCTATATAGGTGACTGTGACCCTGACCCTTCCAGTTCCTTTCTTTCCTCCCTCAGTGATGGGTTTGGAACAGTCAAAACTTGTGGAAGCAAGTGCCTGTCATTCCTTCATTCATAATTAAAGATGCCAGGGTTTAAACCATGTCCATTGCACTGCAAAGGCTTTCCCCTTGATGATCCCCATTAGAAATGCCTCACGTGCCTTGGTGAGTAACATCTCACGGAGAGCTGCTCTATCTGTAAGTCCTTCAAGCAAAGGACTCACAAGGACAGAAAGCAGAAGTTGCGCACCCTTGCTGAGGACCGTGCATCTCACCCAGCATCCAATACCGCTCATGCGCCAAGCACTCAGCCAGCACCGTGTGTGACCTCTACACCAGAACCCGCCCGGTGCTGCTCTCCAGATCATAATTCGAAGCCGCGATCAGCATCGAATTCGGCACTGATACGGCTCCGTTTACCTCCGTCCCCACACACCCCCTCAAGGGAGTCGGGACCAGGGTACCTCTTGGTAACACTGATGCTGCAGACCCTAGCAGCAACATGGGCCCTGTTCCAGGAGCCAGCTCAGGTACTGGCAAAGAAAGCCCAGTTGAAAGGTGAACCAGCGCTTTCGCCTAAGGAGTGGACAATGCGGGGCTCAGTACCACCTCTGCCCTCGGCACCATTGAGTCCTCCTCCAACTCTGCAAAATGGTACTGATCACCACTCCGATGACTGTTCCTCTTCGCACTCGTCCCATGAGCACTCGGTGTGACCCGGGCCTGCTGGGATAACCTTGTGAATGTACCAAAATCAGGGCAAGCTGCCAAACCAGAGGCCAAACCCCCAAACCACTGACGGGTGGTACTTAAACCAATCTCCCAGTCAGTAACAAAACATGCTCCTGATTCCCCCACTCTGGTCATCACTGAGCATAACAAAGCAGAAACAGCCCCCTTACTGCACATCAGTTCCTATGGTCCCCTCTAGCCACTGGGTCTCTTAAAGAAATAGGTTCTCCTGACCCCAAAGGGCCAGCCACATCACCCAGAACAATACGGGCTTGGATCTTACCCAAAATACCATGCTGCCAGCCAATCCTTTAGTAACTATAACTAAAAGTTAAATAAAAAAAGGAAAACAAACAAAATATGAGAGATGTTAAAGGGTCAAAGTGGATCACATATATACAAATGATTTAGAGTCCATAGAAAGCAAATCCTTGAAGATCCTGTAGTTTGAAGGGTAGTCCCACTGCTCTGGTGTACACTCAGCAGCAGCAGTAGCTGGGTGGGTCTCAGTTCCTTGTTCAATCCCCAGAGAATAGTTCCAGAGGAGGGTATCAGTTGCAGACAGACTAAAGACAAAATGGAGATGGGTCCCCTGCCTTTTATCTCAGAGTCCTTGCCAGATCAAAAAGGAGTTGGGCCACATGGTCAGTCTGGGTAACTGGTCAGACAGGTTTCTTCCTGGGCCCACTGCAGCTGGGAGGCCCCCTGATTGAAGCCATTAAAGAGAACAATAGTTTTGCAGACACCCAGTCTGGGATTGCCTTAAGAACAAATCACTTGGAACACACATAAAAACAAATAGATTTCTAATTTCTAATACAGGCATGATACTTACATGAAAACCATATAATCATTCTTGGCAGATTATGGACTTTCTATTGACACCAAACATGGTATATCGTGTATGGATTATTGTGAATATGAAATATTAATATGAAAAATAATAATAAACAATCCCCTAGACACAGACAGAGTCACACGCGGTACTGTGTTCCCAGGGTCTGGGAAGGCAGAAGTCTAGCTCATTCTCATCATCATCGGCCAGCTCCGTTTGGTCCCCTGGATCTCTGAAAGCCATTTCCAGTACTGGGGAACAAGTGGGTAAGTGCTGCTGGAAGCATTCCCCAAGCCTAAGCCAAGAAGGGGTACGACCTTGGCAACTCCAGCGTGGGCCTCACAGGCCAGCTCTACCCATGCTAGTAAGGGTTACCAGAAGGACAAGGGCCACTCCACCTCACACTGTACCATGGTGTAAGTGAACCCTGTGCTCGACCCACCTTGACAGCACCCCCTGGTGGGTGGTTTGGGGAATTACAGCTCAAGCTATCCTGTAGTCCTCCCCTTCTTGGCTTCGGGTCCTTAAGCCATCACCATCCTAGGGCTGGGGCCCTGGTACCCATGCAACTCTCCGCAGGCTGGGTGAGTGGGGAGAGGTAAGTGTTAGCTCAGTTCCTTCCAGAAAGAGAAGAGGGAAACACAGTACGACTCAACGCCTTGGAGGGGCAAACCAGCAGTCTATAGCCCTGAGTTGAGGCACCTCAATATTAGTTCTGAACCCTTTAAGCAGGGCACACAATCAATAAGTCTTGAGATAAGAGGGGGTAAACAAAGCAAGGTATCAGATGAGGTTGCCTTCTAGGGGAAGAGGAGAGGTGGAGGGGGACACAAGCCCACCCTACTCCACTGTGTCCCAGCCAAAGGCCCTAATAGTGGCCACAGGTTTGACCCCAGGGTCAGCGGGGATCTGGCTGCAACACGCCGACCCAATTATGGGGTTCAGTCCCGGGTATTTGGGACACAATCCCCCTGGGTTACTGCCTTACCCCTCTCCCTTTAGTGCCTGTTCAGCCCCTGCAGTTGGGTCCTCCAGATATTCACTTCGGGGCAAGGAGCAGAAGCTCTCCATTGGGTCTGGTGAGGGTAGGTCAGAAAGCTCTGGTGTGACCTCCATCTCCTCAGGTGTGGGTAGCTCTGGAAGCTGCATGTGGTCCTGTGTGAGGGGCAACTCCTCCAACTCCTGTAATGCTGGGAGATCAGCTTCCTGCGAAGCAAGTGGTAGTTCCTCCAAATCATAGGAAGACAACTGGGCCAGGTCACAGCAGTCTGGGCTTCCCGGGGAAAATTTGGGGTTCCTGGACTTCGACTGTTCCCCCAGTCCATCAACCCCAAGTGGAGTTGACTTCTCCTCAGATCCCCCCGTCTATGAAGGCCCAAGCCAGCCAGCCTGGTACTGGTACGGGGGCCCGCAGGTACGTGCTGATTCCTTCTGCGGGAAGAAAGGATGGGGCTGAGGAGCCAGGAGGGAGCCATCCTTCCTCTTCAGCAGCTGAGCTGGACTGAGCTCCCTGGCCTGGCTTTTATACTTCCTGCCATGCCCCTTGAGCTCTGCTTTGATGGACAGTTGCTTGGTGGCCATTTTGCCTCTCCTGGGGGTGGTCATGTTGCCTCCTCCTGGGGCAGCCATGTTGCCACTTCTGGGGGCAGTCATGTTGCCCTTTACACACAGCAATGAATTCTTTCAATGATTGGTCACACGAATGGCTCAACTCGATGGTTGATGACAGTTTGGCCTCCTGGCACCATTTGGTATTGTCTGCGTCCTGGACCCTGGACTCTTCGGATGTATCCGATGATGAGTCAAACCTGAACTCCACCCAACGTAGCAGATCACAGACTCCATCATCCTCTTCTCCAGGTGTGTATACCTTGCAAAGACCCCTTGCGTACACAGACGACCCCTGCACACAGCAGGATTTGCTTCAGCGCATGGCAGCAAACCTCAACTTGGAGCTGGGAGTTGTCCAGGAGGAGCGTGACCCTCTTTTCGATGTAGGGGACATTACCCCACCAGTGAAAGTATCTGTTCTCCTCCATGAAGGGCTATACAGGATCACTGGAGTGCGATGGCAGACCCCATCATCAATTCCTCCGGTATCCGATGCAACGGAGCAGAGGTACCATGTCCCCTCCAACAAGTTCACGTTCCTCTTCCAGCACCCTACGCTGGGGTCCCTGGTGTTGGACACAGTCAACCAAAAGGAAAGGCAGGGCCAGCCGGGCTCTACCCCAAGAATAAGGAAGCAAGTATAACCCTCTCCTTTTTCTCCCTGGATTACTTGGGAGCGGGCAACACTCATGTGTGCAGAGGTGCCTAAGTTTGATGACAAAAGAGATCCTGAGGTTCCCAGTTGTGATATTGGGATTGTGGGAATCCTCTATACACTCTTCTGCTGCAGTCCCTTTGCTTTACAGGAAATTAAACTTTGTGATGCCTGCACCTGGCTGCGTCCAATACATGCTCTGTGGTGTGCCTTGGGAGCCTCCAGGACTAAATCCATGTGACTAAGAATAATCTGTGGGATGGGTCTAATCCAAATTTACTAATTATATATATAATATATTCACGATGCTTAATTGCAGGTAACAAACCTTATCAGAAACTTATCATAACAGGATGGAACTGAATATTACTACTGATTTACTGTACATCATCGCATATAAGCCAAAAATTTTGTGCCTGAAAATTGGCTTCAAAAAAGGCTCTTGGCTTATACTCAAGGGAATATGGTAGACAGCCCCTCCCAGGAGTTTCCCAGACCATGTGGCAAGTTGGAGCCCCAGTGTTGCCGGGCAGCCATCTTGGGCACTTGGCTGGGGCTGGGGCTGGAGTGAGGAGGGGACCCCGGCATCTGGAGTGGCCATTTTAGGGGGGCTGGGGGGGTCAGCCTAGACATTGAGGGGGGGATTCAGGGAGGCCAAGGAAGCGGCGGCAGGGACCAGGGGTTGAGGAGGGGTTGGGGAGTTGGAGAAAGTGATGGGATGGATGGGAGGGCTTGGGGGGGGGTTCAGGGAGGCCAAGGAAGGGGCGGCAGGGCTCAGGCATTGGGGGGGGGTCGGGGAGTCCAGGAAAGTGGCAGGAGGATGCAGGATTTTTGGGGAGCCCAGGGAAGCAGCGATGGGGACTGGGGATTGGGGGGGCTGCCTGGCAGGCTGGGAAGAGCAGCAGCAGGGGTTGGGAGGTGATGGGGAAAGGGGTGGATAGGGTGTTGGGGAACAGGGGAGCAACAGCAGGGCACTGAGAAGGGAGTGGGGGGCAGCAGTGAAGAGCCAGGGGGCAGCAGGAAGAGCAGTGGGGAAGGGGCAGAGGAGGGGGGCAGCAGTGAAGAGCCAGGGGGCAGCAGTGAGGAAAGGGCAGAGCAGGGGGGCAGCAGGAGGAGCAGGGGGGCAGCAGTAGGGAAGTGGCAAAGTGGGGGGGACAGCAGGTAGCAGTGAGGGAAGGGTGAAGTAGGGGGTGGCAGTGAGGAGGGGCAGTAGGAGGAGCAGAGAGCAGCAGTGAGAAAGGGGCAGAGCAGGGGGCAACAGTGAGGGAAGGTCGGAGCAGGGGGAACAGCAGGAAACTGAGAAGTGAGCAGGGGGGTAGCAGTGAGGAAAGGGCAGAGCAGGTGGGAGCAAGGGGGCAATAGTGAGGAAAGGGCGCAGCAAGGGGCAACAGTGAGGTAAATGAGAAGTGAGCAGGAGCAGCAGTGGGGGCAGCAGGGGTGACAGCAGTGAGGAAAGGGCAGAGCAGGGGCAGCAGGGGGCAACAGTGAGGAAAGGGTAGCGCAGGGGGCAGCAGCAGGAAACTGAGAAGTGAGCAGGGGGGTAGCAGTGAGGAAAGGGCAGAGCAGGGGGCAGCAGGGGTGAGGAAAGTGAGGAAAGGGCAGAGCAGGAAGGCAGGAGTGAGGAATGGACAGTGAAGGGGCAAGGGAAAAGCAGCAGCAGAGATTTTGGGGTAGGGAAGCTGTCAGAAACTCCAGAGGAAGCCAGCAGCAGTGGGTGGGGGGTTAGGGACCAAGGCCAAAGGGGGACCTCGGCTTATACCTGGGTCACCAATTTTAGATTCTTTTTGGGGCTCAGAGTTGGGGGGTCGGCTTGTGCCTGGATCGGCTTATATCCAATTATATATGGTATATACATAGGGGCAAGTAAATAAAACAGTGAGCAGACACAAAATACAGTTTAAAGGAAACTTATCTAACTAGCATGTTCACAGCACTTTTTCCAACTCAGAGGGCACACTTCCCACATTCCAAACCCCAACCCCTTGCTTGCGTGGGTACACTTGGAGGGTCAATGAAGGAGACAAGGCAGCTCTCTGCTGGTCCAGTGTATCTGCTCAGAACCACGGTGAAGATCTGTAGTGAGCCCAACCAATGGTCTGTAGTCCTGGCCCTGGTTTAAAGGGACTGCCACACTGCCTTTGCTCAGGCCCAGTCAGTCTCTCAGCAGACTCCCTTGCTTTACAAGCCCTGCTCCAAATTGAAGGGGATGCGGGAAGACAGACACTCACACCCTTACTCTAGATCCAGCTCAGTCAGCTCTATGCTCAGACCCTGCTTGGGTGAGTAAACCACCAACCTCTAAAGCTCCCTGCTTGAGTGAGCCTCCAGCAGTCTCAGGAACCCCAGGAGTGGCTTCAGGAACCCCAGGGGTACTCACAGCAGCTTCCAGATTCAGATGTGTCTCTCATCCTCTGTGGAGACCCCATTGTCCCACTCTGCTTCCTGGAGGGGCAGGTAGGGTCCCTCTCTTTTTTCCAAGGGATCATGGGAGTTGTAGTCTCTCAGTGGAAAACTTACATAGGAACTGCTTAAATGTTAACCTCCTACTTGATTTCAGAGGCCCCTAAAGTACAGGGTGCCTGCACAAGAAAGCTTGACTTATTTGGTAGGAAGCTTTACTCTACCTCAGCTTTACAGCTACGCTTTGCTAACCACCAAGCCCTCATGATGAGGTGCGTATTCAACCATGGAGGTTTTCTGTGATGCTGTTTCTAAGAACTGCCTCAGAGCTTTTGAGACATTGGTAGAGGAAGGGGTCTTGGCCTCTAGAGATGTTCTGATGTCCACCTGGGAGGCATCTGACACAGCTTTGCACAACATGGCCTCTGCTGTGGCTATGAGATTCTTGGCCTGGCTTCAAGGCTCAGGCCTGTCCCCGCAGATGCAACTCATCATTCAGGACCTACTATTCAAAGGCCCTGATCTCTTCACTGAGTCTACAGACACAAAGCTGCGTGGAATGAAGGACTCTAGGGCCATGCTCCTCCAAGCCCCAGCAGCTGCTGCAACAGCAACTACAGCAACTGAAAGCAGCAAGTCCAGATGCAGGGATCTCTCTCCTGGTCTTACCAGTGCCCCTAACATCAATACGGGAGTCTGGATAGGGATAAGAACCACCCAAGTAGAGGCCAAAAATCCCAAGCCTCTCAGATTAGTTGGCATGGACAAGGTACCCACAGTTCGGCGGGGAAGAAGCAGTGCTTTTTATGGTCAGCCTTAGGGCAGCAGAACCACAGCCTTGACCTGAACCTTTGCCAACTGCTTAAGTCGATTTGTGCAGCAGTGGGCCAACATCACAATCAACTGGTGGGTTCTGGAAATGGTCTCAAACGGGTATCTCGTACAATTTTGTTCAACATCTTGGGACAGAAAATCGTCCACTTGCTTAAATCTTGGGAACTGGGAACTAGATCTCATGCTCAAGAAAGAATGTGAGAAACTCCTCTCTCTCAGGGCTATAGAGAGGGTCCCAAAGCTGGAACAGGGAAAAGGGTTTTATTCCTGTTACTTTCCGGTTTCCAAATCAAATGGGGACCTGAGACCAATTCTGGACCTCAGAGCTTTAAACAAATACATAAGGAAAATAAAGTTCCATGTGGTCTCCTGGTCACAGATCATCCCATCTCAGAATCCTGGGGATTGGTTCACAGCCCTCGATCTAAAAGACGCTTACTTTCACATAGTGATATGCCCCTGCCACAGAAAGTTTCTAAGGTTTGTGGTTGGGGGAAAACACTTTCAATTCACATCACTCACCTTTGTGCTCTCCTTGGCCCCCAGAGCATTCCCAAAGTGCATGGTGGCAATGTCAGCCTTCCTACGCCAGCAGGGTATAAAGATTTACCCCTAGCTAGACGATTGGTTGATAAACGGGGGATTGAGAGCTCAGGTAAAGCACAGTGTCAAGGTAGTGGGGTGACTGTGCAGCTACTTGGGACTCTGCATCAATCAAGAAAAGTCAAAACTCTACCCGTCCCAAACCAGAGTTCATAGGAGCCCCTCTGGACTCCCAGAAAGGGAAGGCTTCCCTTCCCCCCTCAAGATGTCAGTACATCTGCACCATTATTGCGGAGCTGCAGGACTCCCAGGTAACCACAGCCCAATGCTGTCTGCAGCTTCTCGGGAACATGGTGGCCTCCACCTCAGTGATACACATGGCCTGCCTGAGAATGAGACCGTTTCAGATGTGGTTGTCCACAGTGTTCCACCCACAGAGACACCCTCCATCCAAGGTACTGTCAGTTCTCCAAGACATCCTGGGGACACTAGAGATCTGGAGGGACCCCCTATTTGCCATGGGGGGAATTCCCTTCCAAGTCTCAGTCCCTACAGTGACACTGATCACCGATGCCTCGGATTCGGGGTGGGTGGGGCACATATTAGGGGCACTTTCCACCCCAAGAGCAGACTTTGGTCTCCTTTAGACAGCCTCCTTCACATAAACGTGAAGGAACTGTGGGCTATCAGATTGGCTTGCAAGATCTTTCTGGAGAAGATAAAAGGCAAGTCAGTCCAGGTCCTAATGGACAACATGGTGGCCATGTTCTATATGAACCAACAAGGGGATGTCTGCTCTCCAGCTCTCTGCAGGGAGGCATGCAGACTCTGGGAATTAGCCCTGAGGTACAATTTCACTCTGGTGGGAGCTCACCTAGTGGGAGTCGACAACAAACTGGCAGATTCACTCAGCAGAAACCTCCAGCCCACCACGAGTGGTTCCTCCACAACTTGGTGTTTTCTCATCTAATAAACAGGTGGAGACCACCTGAGTGGACCTATTTGTGACATGACAGAACCACAAATGTTGGTGCTTCTGCTCTCTCAGGGGTCAGGAGGAGGGGTCACTCATGGATGCCTTCCTCCTCAGCTTATCAGGCCCTCTACTATATGCCTTCCCACCAGTTCTGTTGATACACAGGGTCCTTTTGAGGGTTAAAATGGATGGAGCGAACATGATACAGGTAGCTCCGGATTGGCCCAGACAACAATTGTACTCGCTCCTACAGGACCTGTCCATAGACATTCCACTCCGCTTCCCGCTGTGGGCAGACCTTCTGACACATGACTTCGGTTGCTTGCAGCACCCAAACCCCGGTCTCCTGCATCTGACTGCCTGGAGCCTTCTTGGCTGAGCAGGAAAGACTCTGCTTGGAAAGGGTTAGGAGGGTACTGGTTGGTAGTAGAAGGCCGTCCACCAGGGCCACCTATATAGCCAAATAGAAACAGTTCTCCCACTGGGCTCAAGGTAAAGGGGTCAAGCCTATACTAGACCCCTTGCACCTAATCCTTGATTATCTGCTGGACATTAGAGACAAGGGCCTCTCCCTTTCCTCCCTGAGAGTACATCTAGCAGTGATTTTGGCCCTTCATGAGAAAATGGACGATGTCGTTGTTTTCTCCCATCCCACTTCCACTAGATTTTTGAAGGGTTTTGAAAGAGTCTTCCCGCAGCCCTGTAAACCTATCCCTCAATGGGATCTTAATGTGGTGCTCTGTGGACTAATGGAGCCTCCTTATGAACCCTTGGACTCATGTACCTTACTGGTCCTTGCCTGGAAGGAAGCCTTTTTGGTGGCAACTACTTTGGCTAGAAGTGTCTCTGAACTGAAGGCCCTTTCCTCAGAACCCCCATATATGAGGTTATTTCCTAATAAAGTGATGCTCCGTCCACACCCATCCTTCCTTCCTAAGGTGGTTTCCACTTTTCACCTTAATCAAGACATTTGTTTGCCAGTATTCTTTCCAGACCCTCAGATTACAGAGAACCAGAGGAGGTGACACACCCTGGATGTAAAGAGGGCACTCTTGACATATAGTGAGCGCATGTGTCCGTTCCGCAGGACTTCCCAACTTTTTGTGGTGGTCGCAGAATGTAAAAGATGCCTCCTGGTGTCGTCACAGTGCATTTCCAGATGGATAGTAAACTGTATCAAAGACTGCAACAGAAGGTCGAATATGCCCCTCCAGGGGACCATCAGGTCCCATTCTGCTAGGGTCCAGGCTTCGTCAAAGGTGTTCCTCGCCAAGGTCCCAATTCAGGAGATCTGCAGGGCAGCTACATGGTCATCGGTGCATACCTTCATGACGCACTACGCTATCGTCCAACAGGCCAGAGAGGATGCTGCATTTGGCAGAGCCATACTCAACGTGGGCAAGCTGTAACTCCTCCCACCATCTTTAGGTATGGCTAGCAGTCACCTGTAACTGAATAATGTGAGCAGCGCTCGAAGAAGAATGGTGGGTTACTTACCAGTAACCGTCCTTCTTCGAGATGGGCTGTTAAAATACATTCAGATCACTTCCACCGTCCCCACTAACCAGAGTTGGTAAAGAAATAAGGAACTGGGAGGGTCAGGGTCACAGTCACCTATATAGCCATGGTCGCGGTTCAGAGGGGGTGTTGGCCATGTGCCCTGACCTGACGGGCTAGAGCTAAAGACTTCTGAGGCCCCTTGTGCTGAGGCATGTATACACTTGTAACTGAATGTATGTGAGCAGCCCATCTCGAAGGACAGTTGCAGGTAAGTAACCCACCATTCTCTTAAAGGGAATTACCTACTAGACAAAGTCATTCTAATATTTTATATATTATACACTTAAATAATAAGTGAACAAGCATGAATGCTAGTATATTCTGAGTTTTGCCTAGTGTACAATTCAGTAGCTACATCTACACAAACTGCAATTCTATCACCAGGCTATGTAGCTCTTTATTAATTAAATATAGAAAAACTACATATAATAATTAAAAAAAAATTAATACTATGAATCCAAAGAGGTAGCCGTGTTAGTCTAGTTCGGTAAAACCTACTATATGCATTGATTTTTATTTGTGAAGGTCATTTTTTGTTGTTGTTTCTTTGCCTCTTCCACCTTCTTTTTCTTCTGTTGTTTAAAAGAAATAGTTTTGTTTGAAATGATCCTAACTGTAGCTATTCCCCAATCCTTGCCTTCCTGAAAATGATAGTTTAATCTAACTCACCTGGTTTGATAAACTAGGGGACACATTGCATATAAAGAAGAGAATTTTGCCAGTAGGGAAGAAGGACGAGAAAACCATCTGGCCCAGAAATATGCACGTTTATCAATAAGTTCTAGCTTTATTTTTGCTTAGAGCAAAATCATTGCTTCTGCTGGTGCTCCATAATGAAAAGAGTGAAAATTCAGACAGTTCAAATGGACCCATCTTACCCATGTAAAATCTGTCCTATCAAAGTGAAGTGTAAAGCAACCACAAACCATGCTAAGGAATCAAACACAGGATTAAGGTATAAACTCATAGTTAGACACACTTCCTGTAAAAGGAGATACTGAAAAGTGGATTACAAGATCAGCACAGTCTGGATATTGAATCCTTTACAGAAAAATAAATAAATAAGTAAATAAACAAACAAACAAATAAATATATAAATAAAAGAAACACACACACACACACACACACACACACACACACACACACACACACAATAATACCTATACAGAAATAACAATAGATACGCTTGATATGTGGAAAGGTTCCCATACATAGTTACCTTTTATTCTTGGAAAAAGGATATTAAACGTCACTGGTACAATGAGAAAAGAAAAAGAAACACAAGCATGACTATTATACATATTTTCTTCTTCAGTCTGAGAGTACTTTTTTCCCTTAAGTGTTGGATAATGCTCTTCTTGAAGCAGTTGTTACTATTTGTCAATGGTTTTTAACTCTGCTATACCTCTAAGGCTGCTCCAGGGCATGAAGTGTTTGATCAGTAATTTTGGGGAAGAAGCAAAAAGACCATTTATTCACATCAGTGGTGGGCAGTAGCAAACAAGAAAAACAATAGTTAACTAGTTTTCTACAAGAAATGGTACCCACAGAAACTAAACACCAGGTAGGAGTCATAGTCTACGAGTAATGTTTTTAAAAGGATCTAAATGACTTAGTTGGCTAAGTTCTATTTTCAAAAGTCACGTAGATTTTCTAAGAGTCTAAATGCTTTTGATTTTAAATGTGAACTAGGGCTCATCTATAGGGGGAATTTTTCTGATATAATTATAGCATTACATTTACACAAGTTTAGTTATGCCAGTAAATTTTCCAATGCAGAGAAGCCCTTCTCCCTCAGAGTTTGACCTATACCTATTTGTAATAGAGGGGTGACACATCTGAACTAGGGGATTGCTTGTTCGAACTATGCTACCAGTAATAAAGGAAGGTCTGAAATAGCACCTTGGGCATCATACGAAGTGAACAGGTTCAGTAATAACCCTGAAAATGATGGCTAACACAGGCAGAAAGACACAGGACAAAAACTTCACCTTAGTACTCACAGTGAAGGATGCTCCAGGGAAAGACTGAGTACCTTTGGTCACACAGTATGAAGCCTGTACTTGTAGACTAGGAGAAGGTTCACATTACTATGCCTCCATCTCATTCCAGTGGGATGTGATATTTCGGGACAGCCATTCACTTTTGCTTTTGATCAACATAAACAATTTAGCATTCAGCACCAAAATTAAAGCCAATGGTCCACTTTTACCTGCAGATGCACACCCACTGATGTCAGCAGATGCAGCTGTAGTGTACCATGACATTATATTTAATCATAGCTGGGATCTCCACCAATCCATTGAAATTACAATCTAGACTGTTGCAGTTCTTTATAGGTGTGGTCATCAGGATGTCTCATGCAAAATGGAACATCTTGACAAATCAATCACTTGCTTAACAGAATCAAGGCTAATAAAGCATGGATGACACAGGATAGAAGATTAATTACTTCTCTATTCTAGTGGTCCCAACAACTTTTAGGGAGTAACATTACTACTGTGAGGCAAGGCCACACCCTTCCTGATAGCTTGGACATTGGTGTCTTCTCGACTTTTTATTGAATGTCAAACATTAACATGGTCATGTTTCTGTCATAGTAGTCTATGTGCCTACAGAGGAATCAGCTGATTTAGACAAGGATAATTTCTACAATGAATTGAAGTTGCTAGTACAAACTGTCCTTCCACCTGGTAATCTTGTGATCTTGGGCAATCTAACAGCAGTTACTGGCTCTGGAGATTGGGCTTGAATAGTTCAGTGACACTTATGGTTCAGTTATACCCAGTGATAACTCCTGCCTCTTGCTCAAATGCTGCACCTCTCAGAATCTCTTCATTCTCATGTCATGGTTCAAGTGACTACACATACACCTAATGTCCTGTATCTCTCAAAATGATGCCATTTAAAAGGAGTTGGACTATATCCTCATGCATGACAGGCATCTCTTCATCTCCTGAAGGATACATCACATTGTGGAATGTGGTGCCAACATAGATCATCAGCTAGTGGCTGCCTGCATGGCACTGATGCCTCAACAAGTATGTGAGCCTCTGCAATGTTGATGGAATTTGACTTCAACACACTTTTCTGCATGCAGGATTTAGTCAACATATTGTTTTAAATTGATATTAGAAATATATTCTCAGCTCTCATTGACTTGCTGTATGATGTCAAGGTCAGTTGGTCTCTATTCATGTCCATCCTCTGCCAGTCTGCCTAGCAAATGACTGGCTATATGTTTCCAACACATCAACCATGGCTGTCAGAGTACGTATTCCAGGCATTTAAATTGAAAGCCATAGCCTGCAAGCATGGTGATAATTGTACTCAGTCAACTGAAGTGAAAGTTCTACACTTTGGTATTTCATGATGGCAAGACATAACCAAGTGGTGGATGAAGTTGAACTTGGTTTAGAAAAGGGAGCTCTGGTGGGGTCCAGCACAAGACCTGCCTGCAGGACATCTGGTGATGACATTGGGAAATGTAGCTCAAATGGCCTCCCTGAAGGTGATCTGTGCTCTGCCTCTCACACATCGAATGCCTGTCCTGAGTTCAGTTTGAAGATTTCAGTCCTCCGGCCAAGTCCTGTTACTCCACACCTTCCAGGGTACAGTTCCACTCACTCCTATCTGGGCCACTAATTAAAACAGTCAATGGCTGACAACCATTGCACTACCCCTGGCACTCTTTCTCAGTCGCCATACCCTGGACTGCTTTCCCTGAAGTCTCCAGTCCCATGCAGAACCTAACCACCAGACGCCACCTGTCTTGGCTCCTGGCTCTACTTCCAGACCACTACTCTGGCCACAGCTCCAGTCTGTGCCTCTCTACATCCCAAGCATTGGTCAGCTCCCTTTGGTGCAGCACACACTTGCAGCTCTCCGGGGTGCTGGTTTCTGCAGCCAGCCAACTAGGGCGAAGTCCTCCTCCCTCCAGTTCCCAAGGCAGACTGCCTTTCTAGCTCTTCTGCTAACTTTATATACTGGGCTGCCGGCCCTGGATTGGCCCAGAGCCCCTGTCTCCTGATTGGCTGCTGTCTCTAGGCCTAGTTAACTCCTTACTTGTCAGTACGGGACAACCACTCTGTCACAGAAGCCTTAAAGCTGGTATTTAATGTGATCCACCACCTAAGTCAGTGGTCGCTGAAGTATGGGTTGTGACCCAGTACTGGGTCACAGACCTGAAAGGATTGGGTCACGGAACCCATGCTGTACCTGGGGAGGGGAAGGGGGGCTGCCCCTCGCACCCCTGCTGGCCCGCACTGCTTCCGGGAGCAGGGGTGGCTGCTCCTTGCTCTTCTGCTGGCCAGCACTGATCCCAGGAGGTGGGAGGGCTGCCCCTCACTCCCCTGCCAGCCAGCACTGATGGAGGGGGCTGCGTCTCACTCGCTTGCTGGCTAGTGTAACTTCTGGGGGGGGGGGCAACTGCCACTTGCTCCCCTGCTGGCTAGCATTGATCCTATGAGAGAACCACCCATCCCCTCCAGTGGAGGGTCGCCACATAGCAGAGGGACCTGGAGCTGTGTCCCAAAGAAGAAAGTTTGACAACCACTGACCTAAGTGATCAAGAGATAGTTGCTGGGAACAGCATAGAATCATAGTAACTGCAAAGGTCCATAATAGGTCATTGAATCCACTCCCTGAGCTCATGGCAGGATCAAGTACCCTCTTAAACCATCCCTAAAAGCTGCAAGGCTAACCTGCTCTTAAAAACTTCCAAAGATGGAGATTCCACAACCTGCTTAGGCAACTTATTCCAGTGGTTAATCACCTGAATGTGACCATCCTGAATGACAGTCAAGGCATCCATGTAAAACAGATAATAACATCCTCTCATGCTGTGAGAGTGCCCTGAACCATCCTCCAGCCACTGCTTGCTCAGAGCTGGAAAATTTGGAAGCCACTGTGGTTTCAGACCCTGGCATATGTACTGACACTCTAACACCAGATGAAGTGAAACACAACATTTATAAACTGAAAAATGGACATGCAGCCAGCATTGATGGCATCCTCATGAAGCTGCTAAAATGCACTTTTATTCAGTAGCAAAATCACTTCTGGCCATCTTTTGCCTGTTGGGGAGAACTGGAATCTTGCCAAGTGCCTAGAAGAATGGTATTGTGATCTCACTTTATAAGGGCACAGGACCAGAAAACGAAGTAAGAGCAACAGGCTGATCATCTTGTTTGTGCTAGGGAAAGTAGTTGTTTATGTTTTGCTGCATGGTTGCAGCCCCTGCTACACTGGAAATGTTTTCCTCGGCAGTCACACTTTAGGAGGAGCAGGTCCCTATTACCTGCTATTCTCACCCTCTGCTTGTTTTTGGAGGTACACCATGAGTTCAAGAATCCCCTGCATGTAGTTTATATCGATTTTAAGGTTTTATTTAAAAAAAGTTGACCAAGTTGTGCTATGGAAGGCCTTAAATGACATAGGTTCCCCAAAAAACCCAAGGAGTCCTGTGGCAGGTAAAGACTAACAAATATATTTTGTGCATGAGCTTTTGTGGGAGAAAATCCCACTTCATCAGATGCTTCGAAGATGAGGGACCTTACAGAGTGGAAAGAAAATAAATGTAAGGAACTGTAAGACATGGGATTAGGTCATACAGTAACAACAAATCAGAGCAGTTGTTAAGGTTCAAACCCTGGGAAGGGTGAAGTCAAATTACCTGTTGTAATGGGAAAAGAAGCCATAGTCACGATTTAGTCCTCCTTTCACACAATCTAATTTGCACATTAATTCCACTTCAACTGTTTCTCTTTGAAGTCTTGATGTCCCAGTGAAACCCCTGAGTATGGTCATTAACAAATCATTTATAGAGTGACTAGAAAGATAGAAGTGTTCAGCAACTGGTTTTTCTGTTTTGTGCTTTCTGATGTCAGTTTTGTGTTCAGTTATTCTTTTGTGCAGGGATCATCCTGTTTGTCCTATGTATAAGGTGTTGGGGCATTTCTGGCACATGATGGCATAGACCACATTAGTAGATGAGAAGGTAAGTGAACCTTTGATGGAGTAGGTGGCTTGATTAGGACCTTTGATGGTATCTTTTGTTTGTGGGCAAAGTTGGCAATGTGGTTTGTTGCAGGGGGTGTGTGCCTGCTTTAATGTTTCTGTTGTTAGGTCTGTAGTTGCTGGTGAGTATCTGTTTAAGATTGGGTGGCTGTCTGTAGGCAAGGAGAGGTCTATCTCCCAAGGCTTGAGAGAGTGAGGGATCATCTTTTATGATAGGCTGTAGGTCCTTTACAATCTGTTGTAGAGGTTTGACTTGAGGGTTGTATGTAGTGACTAGTAGCATTCTATTGTTTTCTTGTTTGGGCTTTTCCTTCAGTAGATGACTTCAGGGTACCTATCTGGTTCTGTCAAATTGTTCCCTCATCTTCAAAGCATCTAACAAACTGGTATTTTCTCCCATGAAAGCTCATGTGAAAAATAGATCTGTTAGGGTATATCCACACGAGAGTTTTATTTCAAAACAACAGCTGTTGTTTCAAAATAAAACTTGTTAGTTCCAGACAAAGTTTTGTTATTTCAAAAGGACGGCACTCCATCCTTTCAAAATAAGGTTGGTTATTTCAAAACCGCTAAACCTCATCTGAAATCAAAATAACCCTTGTAACAAAGGGTTGTTTAGAAACAACACGGTTAGGACACATTTCGAAACAACCCGTTTCAAAACAGGGATTTGAACTTCCTCCCAGGGTGCATGGCACCCTGGGAGGAAGTCCCACCCCCGTCCCGCAGCACCCTGGCCAAGGATCAGCACCCTGGCCAGGGTGCTGAGTGTAGGTACAAGGGGGTGACAGGTCCCCAAGCTGGCTTCACCCTCAGCTCCCGATTGCCGGGAGCAGGGGGGGCAGATGCCCCAGCCCGCTTCGCCCCCCTGCCTCCAGCAAGAAGAAGTGGTGGGTGAAGCCAGCTGGGGCACCTGCTGCACCACCTGCTCCTGGCAATGGGAAGTGGCAGGCAAAGCTGGCTGGGGCGCCCACTGCAACCCCCTGCTCACAGCAATGGGAAGCCATGGATGAAGCCCACTGCTCCCCCTTGCCTAGGGCAGGGGGGGCAGCAGGTGCTCCAGCCAGCTTGGCCAGCTGCTCCACTCCATAGAGGGGCAGTGGGGGCACCCCACTCCCCCAGCCCCTGGCTGCCTGGAAGTGGCCAGGGAACATGCCAGCTGGGAAACATGTGGCAGCGGGGCAAGTGAGTTGGGGAGCCCCAGTCTGCTCTGGCTCCCAGCTTGCAGCCCAGCCAGAAAAGCAGGCGGGGGAGCCACGGACCCCCTGGCTGCTGGCAAGCCCCCATACCCAGCCAGCCATCTGGGGGACCTGCCCCCTTGGGTGCTTTTTCCCCTGCCTGGCTCTCCAGGTGAGAGCCAGGCAGGGGATTGGGTGGCAGTTGCCACCTCTCCAGGAATCGAAATAGCATATCCAGACACAGGGCATGCTACTTCGATTGGAGGGGCTTGCCTTATTTCGAATTAATTTTTTTTTAATTTGAAATAAGTCTTTTCGAAATAAGGTTTTTTATTTTGAAATAAGTCATTTCAAAATGACTTATTTCAAAATAAAACTTTGTGTGTGGACATAGCCTTAGGCTATGTCCACACATACATTATTATTTCAAAATAAGTTATTTCAAAATGAGTTATTTTGAAATAAAGTCCTTATTTCAAAATAAGTTTATTCAAATTAAGGGAAAGCCTGCTATCAAAACGGCTGTTATTTCAAAATGGTTATTTCAAAATAACACCATTTGAACATGTTGTTTCGAACCAGTTGTTTCGAACCAATGGTGTTGTTTCGAAACAACATGTCCAAACGGTGTTATTTCAAAATGTATGGGGTTTAAGCTGTTTCGAAATGATGGTTCTTATTTCAAAATGACAGAGCCTGTCATTTCAAAATAAGAAAACGTCGTGTGGACATTCAGTTTTTTATTTCGAAACAACCAGTGTTCTTTCGAAATAAAAGACTCATGTGGACATACCTTTAGTGTTTAAAGGACTCCTTGGTTTTTTTGCTGTACTAGACTAACACAGCTGCCCCTTTGGCACTTGGCAAGATGCACAGGTTTTTTATCAGTGAGACTCATAATCCATTGCTCATGTATGTCTGTGGAATCTCATATTAGCACCTTTTGAGCCAGTATTTAATGTCAGACAAGACAATGTCTTGACCCCAGTACTCTTTTGTTGGGCAGTAGATTTCAGAATACTGCATTCCATCAGGTTCATAGGCATTTAGATCAGTGATCTCTCACTTAGACCTTGACTGTGCTGGCAGCTGTGTGAGGATGAGGTCAGCCTGGCTGCCTGTAATCATGGAAGACTCTCGTCTCTTTTCTCTATGCTTAATATGATGTTTGTAAACCCAGTATATGGCAGTGCAGAAATATAATGAATAACGCCCATACCACAGAACAGCTTTCAGTGAAGCCTAATACATTGGAGATCCCATATGGAGAAGCAATCAGGTGTTTTGATACTTAATTCCTTAGCTGAACTTATCTGAACTCTCCAAGTCTTTAGAATGTATATTTCATTCAGCTGGATATCTCAAAAGAACAGTTTCAAAACTCTTCTGTTTCTAATTCCAGCTGGAACCACAAAGTTCAGAGATCTGACAATAACAACTAAGGTGGAGGAGACAGTTAATAACAGTGTTCAGATCCTGAAGGTTGATTTTAGGTTCAGTTTGAATTTTATGTGAAGATCATGGACAGTTATTTTTTTCCCCAAATCTACCCCTAATCAAAACATTGAGTTAACATTAAATATTTGGAAAATACTCAAGAATTTTTTTCCTCTAGTTGTTTATGTAAAAGTCACACTGATACATCAGAAGATATTCAACACAAATCGAGAATTTAGGTGAAACACTGACTTCTCCATGATGTTCTATCCCAGGCCCTTCCAATTAATTTCCGGACAGTGTGTGGTTTTAGCTCCATTCACAGGTCACCAAGGTTAATTTTCACTCTTCATGCATGAGTCGTTGTTGTTGCATTAATAGATGGAATATATAGGCTAACGGTATTAACACAGCCCAGTCACTCACTGTCCAACACCAAACTGTTAAACAAGGTCTTAGGCTTGGCGTACATAGACCTCATCCTGCTTAGCCCCATGGCAAACATATCTTAGCAACACTGTTTCTTCCCTCTAGCTGGAGAGAGTTCTAGAAAAGTCCCCTCTCCCCCTTGTTTGACAGTCTCTTACACAGCAAGAAAGATGGTAATAATTGTGCTTTTGTGGAAATGGGAAGTTAGTTGAGATGGGCTTGAGATGTCTTGCTGCTGCTGTTGTTAAAGTCCAGTCTTAGAGGCAAAAAAATAAAACACCAAAAAAACAAAAATAAAAACCAAACCCCCTTGTTTGACATTCTCTAAAATAGTATTAAAGATGACAATAAGTAATTGTTATTCCAGATGGTGTTCAGGATTCAACTGAAGCCAGTAGAGATGGCATTGTCATCTGTGTTCCTCTCTTTCTGACCTGTTTTGGTCAGGATGCTCTCCGGATCAGAGTGATGAAGACCCCAGCATCGCAGGAAACAATGGGAACAGCAACCATGGTGGTGCCGCTTGCTCTAGTAGCCTCTGTCTGTTCTTTTCATTCTTTCAGCCTTTCCCCACAAAGTATTTTTCTTTTAAGAACCACAAAAAGGAGCAATGGATGAAATCCCTTCATTGTTTAGTCCACCTGTTATGCCTAATATCTGAAATAGCAATTTTGGCTTATTACCTTTCAGCTCCACATCTACTGTTTACAACAAGTATAATTTCAAGACAGTTCTTAAATCATATCAAGTTTTTTTTTATTCAAATTAATTCAGTTTTTCTGTCTCTTTCACAGGGGTGTTGCTGGTACTGGGCACAGGGGGCCCGTGCCCCAAATCCCAGTGCCAGTGCCCTGGGTCGGGCGGGGCCCCACCTCTCCTGGTCTCCAGCCCAATCGGGCCAGAGATCCAGGGCTCGGACACCTGCAGTAGTGGCAGCCAGTCCAGCCCCATCCCCAGCTGGGGATATGGGGCCCAGCCGCTTGCGGCTGCTTCTGGCCCCATCCCTGGCCGGGGATGCGGGACCCAGCCACCCATGGTGGCATGTGGCAGCTTCCAGCCCTGTCCCCAGCTAGAGGGTGTGGCCTGCGGGCTGGGGGTGGGACCTGCGGGCCAGATGTGGGGCCTGGGCTAGTGCCCCGGGTCCCTCCCCAGGGCAGATACATTCCTGCTCTTTCATAGTTTTTCTCATCAACATTTATTATTACAATTTATTATAACATCATATATTTCTACATGCTTTTTTACAGTAAAGCATACAATTTGGATAAATGTGTAGGGCCAATTGTTACAATGTATGCATGCATACTGTAGGAAAATAACCAAGATGGAAGTTAACTGTGCTTTAATCCATTTTTTAGATTTATCATTTACACACATATCAACTTGTTCATCTAGCAAGAGAACTTATGAGAAATAAGGCTAAAGGACCAGAATAAGAACAGTAGCTAATCTTTTTATTAAGCTGTTTGTTCTGTTATAGTATTTTATGGTCTGCACTATGCTGTAATCAGTTCTGATTGGAGCCTGTAGTAAACAAATTTTGTGATGTAGGATTCCTTCACTGAAAGAGATGAGACTGTTGCCAGTGACACAGTTTTCCCCTGTGGACAAAATTAAATGAAGATGGGTGGTCTGTCAAACAATGACATTACATTAGGAGAATGAAAAACGATGCACACACAGAGATCTAATAAACCAGAGTAAGACATTATTAGACAGTGGAATAACGTGAAAACCTGCCAAGTTCTGTACAACTTTAAACAAATTGTCTCATGGAGGAGGCTGCATTCAAAAACATTTCTGGAATCTTGGGACCAGATTCTGTCACCTTTATTAATGCTAAATAGCACCTTATTCCATAAACAGCTCTGCTGAAATCAGTAGGACCACTTGCGGAATGAAGTGCTGTTCAAATGTAACAGTTGGGAAAATCTTGCCCTTGATGATTCAGTAGTAATATTTTAGCACTCATTAATGTATCTAGACTATATAGTCTAATTGGTTAACCCAATATGACTGTGATCAGATACTGTACACTTGCTGTGTCCCTCTTTCAATAACTTTACTTAATTTTACCTAAGGGAAGATGCCTAAAGGACCAGATATATTAAGCTAATAGAACTGCAACCAGCGGCTCCAGAGCTGCAGGCAGCTCTTTGGCTGCCCCCTTATGGCTCTGGAGTCACCCTCCCCTCCTGCCACCTGGGGACCCTCTGGGTGGCTTGCTCTTGACTGTGCCCTTCCCCAGCACCAGGGGAGCCAGTGGGGGGGTCCATTCCTGGTTCTGGGTTTCCCCTTGGTCCCACCAGGGCACCCTGGGGCAGGCATGCTGGCCCATCGCCCTCCACCTGGAGGCAACACCATTGCTCCTCTCAAAACACTTGGTTAATGAAGGAATTTTTTAAAATGGCTCTCGTTATCTTTTGGGTTGCCAAGCCTTGTATTAGAATAACTTTAGCTAAAATCTGTGTGGGTTTCTTTTTTCACACTAACATTTTTTTGCATGAGTTTAGTGCTGGTAAAAGGTGCCAAGCTAGTAGCCTCAGAGACAGCAGCCCTCTCTAACATGAAAGGAGATCTCTTCTTGGTGTGAAAGAGTTCTGTGTGTACACTTATCCAAACTTCACCGAGACTGCTAAAAAGGGTACCAATTATAACAGATTCTGATGTCAACAGATTAGCAACTGTATTAAAAAGGCAGACACATTTGATGTTTAAAGTTCAAAATCTGCATATTTTGTTTTTGGTTTGTGATTTACCTACCCCTCAGTCTTCTACCCTAATGACTTGATTAATTTGCTCAATTTACTTGTACTACCTGCAGCTTAGGCCATTCTCCATGGTATGAAAGGAGAAAAAGTTTGTGAATAGCTGTACAAACTCTCACACACACAAGTTCAAAAGCTCGTAACTTCTCTTTCATTCCTAAAGGTGGGTTACTTACCAGTAACCGTCCTTCTTTGAGATGGGCTGCTCTCATACATTCAGTCACAGGTGTCTACATGCCGCAGTGCACGGTAGCTTGGAAAGTCTTTAGCCTTACCCTGTCAGGTCAGGGCACACGGCCAACGCCTCCTCTGCACCACTACCATGGCTATATAGGTGACCGTGAGCCTGAGCCTCCCAGTCCCCTATACCTTCACCAACTTTGTTAGTGGGGATGGTGGGAAGGGCCTGCAAGTATGTGAGCAGCCCATACCGAAGAAGAACAGTTACTGGTAAGTAACCCACTGTTCTTCTTTGAGTGCTGTTCACATTATTCAGTTACAGGTGACTGCTACCCATACCCAAGGATGGTGGGAGGAGTTACAGCTTGCCCACATTGAGTACAGCTCTGCCCAATGCAGCATCCTCTCTGGCCTGTTGGACAATAGTGTAGTGTGTCGTGAAGGTATGCACCGATGACCATGTAGCTGCCCTGCAGATCTCTTGGCAAGGAAGGTCATTGACGATGCTTGGGCCCTGGTAGAATGGGCTCTAACAGTCCCAGGAAGGGGTGTATTCAACCTTCTGTTGCAGTCTTTGATACAGTTTACTATCCATTTGGAAATGCACTGTGAGGACACTGGAAGACCTCTTTTGCATTCAGCAACCACCACAAAGAGTTGGGAGGTCTTGTGGAATGGACAGGTATGCTCGATGTATGTTAGGAGTGCTCTCTTCACATCCAGGGTATGCTACCTCCTCTGGTTCTCCATCACCTGAGGGTCTTGATAAAATACTAGAAAGCAAATGTCCTGGTTGAGGTGGAAGGGGGTAGCCATCTTAGGGAGGAAGGAGGGGTGGTGTTGCAGGACCACTTTGTTGCGAAAGAACCTCGTATATGGGGCTTCTGAGGAAAAGGCCTTCAACTCTGAAACCCTTCTAGCAGAGGTGATTGCTACTAAGAAGGCCACCTTCCAAGAGAGGACCAGTAGGTTGCATGAGTCTAAGGGTTCATAGGGGGCTCCATTAGCACCCGGAGCACCACATTAAGGTCCCAAGGAGGGATGGGTTCACGGGATTGTGGGAAAAGCCTTTTGAACCCTTTCAGGAACCTACTGGAAGTAGGATGGGAGAAAACAGGGGCCCCATCTATCTTTTCATGGAGGCTGAGACTGCTGCTAGGTGGACTCTCAGCAAAAAAAGAGAGAGGCCTTTGTCTTTAAGGTCTAGCAGATAGTGAAGTATTAGGTGCAGAGGGGCCAGTGCAGGGTCTACTTCTTTACCCAGAGCCCAGGTGCAAAGCTATTTCCACTTGGCTGTATAGGTGGACCTGGTAGACAGTCTTCTACTATCGACTAGGAACTTCCTAATTTGTCTGAGCAGAGCCTTTCCTGCTCATTGAACCAAAGAGTCTCCAGGAAGTCAAGTGCAGGTGACCCGGGTTCTGGTGCCGCAGGCACCCCGAGTCCTGTGTCAAGAGGACTGAGTCCAGAGGGGGAGGTGGAGTGCGGTCTGTGGACAGGTCCTGTAGGAGTGAGAACCAGTGTTGTCTGGGCCAGTGCAGATCTATTAATATTATGTTTGCTTCATCCATCCTGATCTTCAGGAGAACTCTGTGTATTAACGGGACCAGTGGGAAGGCATACATCAGAGGGCCTGACCAGCTAATGAGGAAGGCATTGTTGAGAGACCCCTCTTCCCAACCCCTGAGAGAGCAAAACTGCTGACACTTTTGGTTCTGCCGTATCACAATCAAGTCTATCTGGGGTGTACCCCACTTGTGTATCAGGTAAGAGAATACCGTGTTGTGGAGTAACCACTCCTGATTCTCTAGGGGCTTTCTGCTGAGCAAGTCCACAAGCCTGTTGTCCACTCCTGGCAGGTGCACAGCCACCAGGGTGAAATGGCATTTCAGGGCTAACTTCCAAAGTTTGCATCCTTCCTTGCAAAGAGTTGTGGAGCGGACTCCTCCTTGCCGGTTTGCATAGAACTTGGCTGCAGTATTGTCCATTAGAATCTGAACCAACCTGCCCTGTATGCTGTCCAGGAAGGTCATACAAGCCAATCTGATGGCCTACAGATCCTTCACATTTATGTGAAGAAGACTGTTTTTGTGGGACCAAAGCCCCGGAGTGGAAAGCCCCCCTGAGATGTGGGCCTTCCACCCCAAGTCCGAGGCATTGATTATCAGTGTTACAGTGGGTGTTAGTGTTTCGAAGGGAATTCCCTCCATGGCAAACTGGGGGTTCGTTCCTCCAAATCTATAATGTCCCCAGGATATCTCAGGGAACAGACAGTACCTTGGATAGGGAGTCCCTCCATGGGTGGAACACCATGGAAAACCAGACCTAGAATGGCCTTATCCTCTGGCATGCCATCCAAATCACGGAGGTGGAGGCTGCCATATGCCCGAGCAGCTGGCTGTGGTCACTTGAGACTCCTGCAGATCCATAATGATGGTGCAGATGGACCAAAATCTTGAAGGGGGCAGACAGGCCGTCCCTTTGCGAGAGTCTAGGAAAGCTCCTATAAACTCTATGCTTTGGGACAGGAAGATTTTTGCAGAGGCCTAGGTACCCACGCAGTTGAGTTACCGCTCTCACATGGAGCTTTACCTAAGCTCTCGATTCTCCATGTAGTAACCAATCATCTAGATAAGGGTAAATCCTTATTCCCCACTGGCACAAGAATGCCACTACCGGTGCCATGCACTTTGTGAATACCCTGGGGGCCAGAGAGAGCCTGAAGGGGAGCGATGCAAATTGGAAGTGATTTCCCCCCACGATGAACCTTAGGTCCTTTCTGTGGAAGGGTGGTACCGTTATGTGAAAGTAAGCATCTTTGAGGTTGAGGGCTGTGAACTAGTCCCCAGGAGACAGAGATGGCATGATCTGTGACAGGAAAACCATGCAGAACTTTATTTTCCTTATGTGTTTGTTTAAGGCTCTGAGATCTAGACTGGGTCTGAAGTTGCCGTTGGATTTGAGGACCAGAAAGTATTGGGAATAGAACCCTTTTCCCCGCTCCTGCTTTGGGACCCTTTCTATGGCCCCAAGGGAGAGCTGCTTCTAGCATTCCATCTCGAGCAGGTGATCTAGTTCCCAGTTCCTGAGGCTTGGGCGAGGGGGCAGTTTTCTGATCCAAGGAGTTGAATGAAACTGTATGTGATACCCTTCCGCTACCATCTCGAGGACCCACTGGTCAGTTGTGATGTTGGCCCAGTGGTGCATGAAGCAGAGAAGGCGGTTGGTGAAGGTTGGGGTTGAGACTGTGGGTTTGCTGCCCTTGGGATAACCGTCAAAAATGCTGCTTCCTTCCTGAAGAGCGGTTGGTACCCTGCCGGCGCCTGCTAGACTGTGAAGTGTGGGACTTCCCATCCTTGCTCGAGTGGGCCTTGTCCCTGTCCAAGTCCTCGAGATGTCATTGGTATTGGTAGGACCAAGGAAGAGAACTCTACATCTGGATTTGCTGCTTTAACTGCTGCAGCTGCTGTTGCAAGAGCTAATGGGGTTTAAGGGAGAAGCAGGTAGATTGCTGGGTGTACATTCCCAGCAATCTGAGTGTAGCTCTTGAGTCCTTCATGCCATGTAGCTTGGCATCTGTGGACTGGGCAAAGAGGTCAGGGCCCTCAAATGGCAGGTCTTGAATGATAAGCTGCATCTGCAGAGACAGGCCAGAGCCCTGAAGCCAGGCAGACCAACGCACCACCACAGCAGAGGCCACAGTATGCAAGGCTGTGTCTGATGCATCCCAAGTAGCCATGAAGGCATCTTTAGAGACCAATGCCCCTTCTTCAATCACTGCCTCATAATCTCTGAGGCTATCTTTGGGAATAAGGTCACAGAACCCTTCCATGGCTCACCAAAGGTTGAAGGCATATCTCATCATAAGGGTCTGATGGTTGGAGATATGCAGCTGTAGAGCTGCTGTGGCATAAACCTTCCTGCCCAACAAGTCGAGCTTTCTAGCTTCCTTATTCTTAGGAGTGGATCTCAGCTGGCCCTGTCTCTCTTTCTGATTTACTGCATTGACCACCAACAATCCCGTCGTAGGTTGCTGGAAGAGGAATGCAAACTTGTCCTGAGGGACATGATATATGCAATCCACTGCTTTCAACACCACTGAAATGGAAGATAGGGTCTGCCACCGCACTCTGGCAATTCTGTATACCCATTCGTGGAGAGGAACAGATACCTTGGCTGGTGGGACATTTTCCCCACGTCAAAGAGGGGTTTGGTTTCCTCTTGAACCACCCCAAGTTCTATGTTCAGATTTGCTGCCATGCGGCAGAGTAAATCCTGCTGGGAGTGGGAATTGTCTTTATAGGCAACAGGTCTTTGGAAAGTGTACTCATCCGGAGAGGAGGACGAAGGGGCCCGGGATCTACTATGCTGTGTAGAGTCGAGATCAGGCTCATCATTGGAAATGTCTGAGGAGTCTGGAGTCCGAGGTGGAGACGGTAATGAATAGTGCTGCGAAGTTGAGCTGTCATTGGTCCTCATATCTAGCCATTTGTGAGACCAGTTGTTAAAAGAATTTCTGGTTGTGGCATGGCGCAGGGAGGAAAGGCCCCTGTCTGAGGTCTTAGCAGTACCAGAGGAACTGGGCTGCAGTGTCTGTACTGGGACCGATAGGGTCGTCTCTATCCATCGCACAGGCATCAGGGAGCGCTTCCGACAATGCTTACCCACCCATTCTCCAGCTCCCAAAGCAGTTTTGGGAGAATCAGAGGAATGGGTAGAGGCTGGAGATGACGAGGAGGACGAGCCTCCATCTTCTAGAGCCTTGACAGCACGGTACCGAGGGTTCACGGGATGAGTGCCAAGAGGAGAGAACCTCAGAGCAGTCGTCGGCCTCATTTTGCAATGCTGGTGGAGGGCTTGATGGTACCAGGTTTGAGGGCACTGCTGATCCTTGCATTGACTGCTCTCTGGGTACTGGAGCCAGTGTAGTCTCCAACCTGACCTTCTTGGCTGGCACCGGAGCTGGGTCTTGGAACAGAGCCCATGTCTTTGCTGGGGCTTATGGTGGCAAAGACAATCCCGCTGCCGGTTCACCGGAGAGGGAACTCGGTGACTGATGTGAATGGCGCTGTGGCAGTACTGAAGAGGAAGCCAGCTGGGGCTTTGAATTCTGTGCCATGGGTTGGTGCCGAGACTCCAGTGCAGGAGTTGCTTGAGGTGCCAACAGAGGACTAGTGGCTCAGGCGGCAACAGAGGCAGGGGCGTGGTCCTTGGCAAGAGTGCATAAGCACCACTTTCTGTCCTTTCAAGTCCTGCATTTAAAGGACTGGTAAATGGAGCAGTTCACTGCAAGGTGAGACTATCCAGGCATGCAAGGCATTTCTCATGAGGATCGTCAAGTGGGAAAGCTTTGGAACATGTTGGACATGGTTTAAAGCCTGGCATTTTAATTTTGCATAAAGAAAAGACAGGTACTTGCTTCCACAAGTTTTGGCTAATCCAAAATCATTGCTGAGGGTGGAAAAAGGAACTGGGAGAGTCAGGGTCATGGTCGTAGCGCAGAGGTGTTGTTGGCTGTGTGGCCTGACCTGACAGGCTAAGACTAAAGACTCTCTGAGCTACCGTGCACTGTGGCATGTAGACACCTGTAACTGAATGATGCGAGCAGCGCTCGAAGAAGAACTTCCATTTAAATCAATGGCAATTAAAAGCCTAAATAGAAAATCAGGAGCCTAAATCATTTTGAGCATTCAAACCAGAATGACCACTGAAGAGGGTGGTAAGTAAGCCTTGTTGCTGGCACAGCATTGTCATCGGTCATGGAGTTAGAGTAAAATTTTGGACTCATTTAAGAGAAATGGTTAGAGTTAATTGAAAACAATTAGAGAAGTATGTCAGATAAAGAAGCTTGGTGAAACACATAAAGCCTAAAATAAACTAAGGGAATGGAATGAAGAAGTTTCAATCTTGTAATCACTCATTTTAAATGCAGTCCCAGTTAGTAGTGATTAAAGGCTACAGGCTGATGGTTGTTTGGTGCCCATGAAATGAATTTTGTAATCCAAATCCAGTTCCCATCAGATGAGTTCACCTCACAAAACTACCATTTCAAACAGCACAGACTGGCTACCTCTTTGGAAGTTTCAGCAGAGAGCTGAAGGAATCACTGGTAATAGAGACTAAATTTCCTCTCCAGATCAGAATTTAAACTCTGTGGCATGGACCTATAAGGAAGGTTGCATAGACAGTTTGTCACTGTCCATATAGAGCCCTACCTTTGAAGTCTCCATT
Source organism: Podocnemis expansa (assembly GCA_007922195.1). Classification (NCBI taxonomy): domain Eukaryota; kingdom Metazoa; phylum Chordata; order Testudines; family Podocnemididae; genus Podocnemis; species Podocnemis expansa. The sequence goes on along the minus strand of ML682021.1, from coordinate 2,785,494 downwards.
CTGCAGGGTTGCCAATATGCAGAGTGCTGCACAAACACTCAAACTTACAGCAAAGCACACATTTCAACAAAGCCTAATAGGAGTTTTAAAGAAGACTCTTTCTTGAATGGACAACTAATAATTATGTTTCCAGCAGTTGTCTTCCCTTCCCTTCAGCCACTAGAGATCACTGTAAGATACTACAGTGACAGATGGTGTACAATATCATGGCTTTTAGAACCAGAAAGACACATCCAAAAAAAAAAAAAAAAAAGGTCTCTTCTGCCCAGTCCTAATGGATTTTGAACAGGCTCTAGGGCAGTGAAACAGGGGAAGGGGAAGACATGACACAAATCTGATCTTCAGACCTAGAGGAATCACAGAAACATAACACTGGAAAGAACTTCAAGAAATCATATTGTCCATCCCCACCCACACTAAAGCAGGATGAGTTACACCTAGAATGCATTTCTGACAGAACTTCAGATCTAGAAGAAGAATTTGAGTGGATGTGCTGACTTTAGTCTGGAACTAGCCAAAGGACATTTGCTTGACCACAGAAGGACTTTCATATCAGAGAAATTAAACTTTGTCCCATATTTTCTGTTTCTATAGTTGAGAAAGTTCATTCAACTTTTGCACCTCCAAGGGAACAATAAAGCTCAAATCTCTAGTCTTTGAGGGGTAGAATGGATTTCATATCTCTGTTAGAGTGGGTCAACTCGAGCAAGTGCAAGCATATGCAAAAGTACATAGTTTCAGCCACACTAAATGGAATGTCTGAAGCCATGATTCATGGACATGATGCATACAATCCAAGATATCTGAGGCTACTATCCAATCTCTAATGTCAAGAAAAATGCAGGTGTGTAAAGGATTCATTTACATTAGAACTTGGAAAGTTGTTTTTATTGATGTATTTTTTGTTGTTGTTGTTTTTTTGTTAAGGAGAAAATGTTTTTACCAAAAGCCAGGCAGAAGAGATAGAGAGTAAGTATCATCACAATAATCACAGCTCTGCACCAGGCATGTCAATCGCCTACATAAGGACTGTTGAACCCTGCTCTTTTTGTGGTAGAACAAAATAGTTTAATGAAGATTAATCTTAATTCACTAAACTACTAAAGTATAATCAACTGAAATAAAATTGTAGGAAAAGATACAGGTTTAAAAATTAAAAAAAAACATTCGCAGACAAGAAAGCTACAAACTGTAATTACAACAGCATACGAAAATGAGCTTTTATTTTATTTTAAAGATACCCATCACCAACTATTTTAAATGTTAAAGCTGCTGTACTAGCTTGAATAGGATTTAACAACAAATCTGGGTATAAGACAAATCTGGCAAAGAACCTCCATCCAAATAAAGATTAAATAAAGGTAGAGAAAAGAAATTAATCTTACTAGAAATTCTTCCACCAAGCCTTGTTGCCACTTATGTGGAACTCCTGCTTATAATAAACAGAACAAAAAATTTGTTGAATGCTCAGTATGAAAATAAGAAACAATGGACTAATAATGCTCAAATTACATAAACCACATGGAACTTTGTCTTCTGAGTTATGGATGGCAGCATCACTACTCATTTCTCGCCCCCCATCGTAAGCTGACATACTGTGTACCATTACAGTGATTTATGCTCAGCAGGATTTTAAGGGACATCATACTGAATACTATCTACCTAAGCTAAACCATATTTCATGTTATTTTTAAATTGTTTTACAAAACAAGGACAAGGGTTTTTAGTCCCCATCCCCTTGAGTGATGAAGTACTCCAAAGTATACAAGGTCTTGAATGGCTCCCTGAACTGAGAATGTCAAGCCAACTCTAAGCAGGTTCCAAAATGTTCTCAATCTGATGTTGAATGGCTATGAATAGTTCACACATCAGATGAGATTATAGAGTAATACAGAATAACAAATTTTAATTTGTGTTTAATTTATTATTAACATTATTATTATTATTATTATTATTATTATTATTATTATTATTATTATTATTATT